>APFE030052073.1:0-15252 GCA_000404065.3 Pinus taeda | reverse complement strand
TTGGGATCTTCACCCACTATAGTTCATTACCTTTGGATCTTCACCCAGTAATGCTATATAATGAGCATTGTAACATATTTTCTAATGAATCATTCTTTTCTTCTTTCGATTTTCCTTTAATGTTTTTGCTTTGCAAAGCTGTGTGTTTAACCTTTGCTAGCTAGATTCATCTGTGCAGGTTTTCTAACACATTTACAACCCCAACATTTAATTCTAGGATTGTAAAATGTCTTCTCACACATGGATTTTCAAACAACTCTATCTCCAACAGCTAACTATAATGGAAGGGGAAAAACTCAGAATGTTCCCTGCCGAGTCGTCGACGGTGTTATTTCAAAATCTCCAGCTGCAACCACTCCAGTGAAACGGGACCCTCTCCAATGACTCTAACAGAGAAACCTCCAACGGTAAAGCCACCTATTACTTCAACGCCATAAAAGATAAAAAAACGCACGGACAGTTCAATACGGAACATCTTGCCAATAGCTTCTTTCTCACGCTACAAAATCACAAATCCCCAATGTGGAAAATACAAACATAAAACTATAAAACTATAACGGTAAAAAATTAGTATATTTCGACGACTGCACTCACTTCTGGGTAAAATCCGTGAGGTTTCGGGTAAAAGCCGAACATCTGATCCAGATCAGCTTTTATCTTTTGTTCTATCACCACAAGCTAATCCATCTCTCTTACATCATTGAACACGTGATAAAAAACGTGTCGATGTTCTCAATTTGGTCAGTGCAATGGAATCCATATCCGTGATTACGAAACCAATATAAAGACGATGACAGTATTCACTACATGGTCCACTAAATAATAAATTACAATCCAGTATGAGTTCCATGACCTCTCAATCAATTACAACGAACCCATGACTTCTCGATCAAAGTATTATACTAGCCTTTGCACCGGAAGGTGAAAAGGGCACGCGGATAGTGATGCTGGTTTTCTGACCCCTCTAATATATATGAACAAATATTTGAAATCTAATGACAGGTGTCAATGATCTAAGGGAATCAAAGCTATCATGTTGCAATCCTCTAGCAACAAGATCTAATAATGACAGGTGACAACAATCTTAGTTAATGTAATAATAAGACCAATTTGCATTAGATTCCTTATAGTAAAATCCTAATCCTTCAACAAATTTATACAAATTGTTTTAGATTCTATTTAAATAGGAGAAATATGCATGACGAAGTGTGTAGAAAATGAATTAGGTGAGCATAAGTTCTACATTAAAATGCTAATCCTGAAACAAATTTATACAAACTGTTTTGGATTCTATTGGAATAAGAGAAATATGCATGATAAAGTGTGTAGAAAAAGAATTAGGGGAGTTTTGGAGGACATAAGTTGTACAGTAAAATGCTAATCCTGCAACAAATTTATACAGGCTGTTTTGGATTCTATAAGAATAAGAGAAATATGCATGACAAAGTGTGTAGAAAAGGAATTAGCTGAGTTTTGAGGGGCATAAGTTCTACAGTAAAATGCTAATCGCGCAACAAATTTATACGAATTGTTTTGGATTCTATTCAAATAAGAGAATAAATGACGTGAGTCTGATTTAAAAGAAAGAAAAAGTCATTGCACTCTTTTATGCAAATCTTGCTTTCTCCTATGAAAGGGATAATGATCTTGCTAACAAATCCATAAATCCATAAATATGGAATCAACTTGTTTGTGTCATCCAAGGGAAGGACAAGGTTTTTCTGTTTTCTATTTTGAATGAAGAAGATGATGTAAGGCCGTAATCCACTTCATAGCATCATGGAGCTCAATCGGGGAAGCAAGGTATCCACCCCCTCAAATCAAATCCATCCGAGTAAGACAACCAATCTTGGTAAAACTAATAAACAGGTAGAGAACCGTTGGAAGATCTTTAAGTAAATAGATGATATACGACCAAGGGCACCGCTTGTTGGATCTATTGGAATCTTCTCATGATGCACACACGGCATAATCTTTAAGTAAATATATGATATACGACCAAGGGCAACACTTGTTGGATCCATTGGAATCTTCTCATGCACACACGACATAGTCTGGTGCAAATTGTCTATTATAATTAGCCCTTTTGGGGTTATGACACAATGTAGGTCGCAGAGTATGCCTTGGAAAATGACCACATACATGGAGTTGCAAAATGTATTTAGCTTTGGAGTTTTAAGTGCTTTGTTTTTTGAACTTCATGGGCCTAGATTAAATAAATTCTTTTAGGATGCCCCATTAGTTGAAACTCACAACAATTTGTTTCTTTATTATTTTCCATTCGTGTTTATAAATCTGTTACTATAAGTGAACAATTTGTATGTTGTATCCTTTGCCTTGACCATGTCTAGGGCTCAGAAATAGCTTTGCTCCAACAAGGGTTTTTTCAATAGAGGTTGTGTTCCCACGTCATATGATGGTAAACAAATTGAGGGGGCGTAATAACTAGTTGTTTAATGAGTTTATGGAGTTAGAGAAATAGATCTAGTAGCAAATCCACTTTGAGATTGATTTTACCCAGTTCCACTCAGAGAGGAGGAGCAATTCAAGTGTCAGTAGTGACCTTAAAGTGGTGTACGATTTTTTCAATATCAAAGCCAAAACTGAAAGTATGTGATTTTTGCATGGTTCAATTCCCTAATCTGAAATTTATAGTTAGTGTAGTTTTGTATGTCAAAAGATTTACTTCTTCCAACTATTTCTGAACTTGAACCTGCAAACGCAAATATTCTTCTCATACAAAAAATGATCTTGAGGGACTACTTGAGGTTGTGCTACATTATAAACAAGTTGAATTTTTCTTTTTTATATTACCTAGTGTATATACATATTTAAATTGATGTTATAATCTAGAAATATAAGTTAAATGAATGTAATCCAATCTATTGATGTTAGAACAATCCATTAGTAGTCATTTTATTATATTGGTAAAATTCAACTTTTCAATTTCGGATTGAAGCATGAACATCAGGTAAATTGGACTTAATTCCTAACGGGCTCAAGAAAATGAGATGAAGAAATTAAAATTAAGAGAGAATGTTCTTCGCATAAACTTAGGAGAGAATTGATTTTAATGTCTTAATCATATGAGCAAAGAAAACGAGAGAGCGGGCTCATGCAGAGCTTGATAAAGCTCGATTCCTAAAAGGAAAAATAAATTAGAGGGATTTATGAGGCTATAATAAGTACTATGTTGATAACCTACTCTTTCCCTAATTAGATTATTGTCATCTGCCTCTAATGTTCCGGTAGAAGGTGGCTCAAATGATGAAAATCTCATGGAAAGGTGTTTCCAGAAGGTAGCTTGATGAGGTACCTTCTCCAGTGGTCATAGAAATTGTTGAGGATAATCAGGATAAGATGCAGATGTCATTATTTTCGCTCTGATCTCCTGCTTTAATTCCTAGCCCGTCTCATGAGATATCTGAAGCTAATGGCTAGATTTATGGTCATATTAGCATAACAGTGTCAATATTTATTAATTCCTCCACAAAGATTGAACCTAATTAATGAGAGTTTTTTTAGTTATAGAAAATGAAACATGAAGCCATGTGAATGCAGGATCATGTAAATCTGAATTTGAATGAGTAATTTTTCTTATTATGGATGCCTGTGCATTGAAATATGAAAAATTAGTATTATAAACTTGATATCTCACCTATTGTGTTTTTGAAATAGGGACACCACTCCTATCAACATCTCTAGTCGTCTTGAACTCTTACCGAGCTAAGAGGCTGGTATGGGTTTGTCTTTGTGATCCCAATTGATTCCATAATATGCCTCTGCAATAGCATATTGCACAAAGAAATATATCGCTTCATCCTAGTCTTTTTGAGATTGCTTATGAGAGAACAACACCTTCATTCCTCAATACTCTAAATAAATAGTAAGCAGTGGTTAATTTCTTAGTTTGATGAGCTTTTCAATTAGCACAAAAGAGATCTTTGTGTTTGAGACAATTTTAAACTTCAAAAGCAGTGATTTTACAACATCTTCACTCCCATCCCCTTCTTTAACAAGGGTATCGGCAATAACTGATAAAGATGACTCACATGCATTCTTCCTCCATTGAACATCTCATCTAATGCTATACACAATTTTGACTCAGATGGAATGGACTCAAGTAGCCTCTGTGTCACAAAATCAATATCAATGTAACTATGCATGCAAATTTTTAATCAATTCAATCATATATATCAAATTTGAAAATATCGAGGAGAAAACAATTTAGATTTGATACATTATCGTGTCAAGCCAATTTTTCCTTATTTAGTAGCCATAAGAATTATTTAATCGGAAGCAAAAGAACTTCTAGCTAAATGCAACTCATATCATCCTTTGTTTGAATTTCATTAGTGTTCAGGCTACAAAAGCTCCTATGAAATCAATAACACTATATCCCAATCTAGGAAAATCATTTAGATTGAAACTTTTTCACTGAAAGAAATTCGTACTTACAAAGACATAATTTATAATAATATGTGAGATTTCGTTACAAGTGGTTGACATAATTTTTATTTTTGTTGGCTTGACCCACGAGGATTAGAACTTTGACTCTCATGGTTTACGTAATACTTCATAACACGATGATCGTCAATTGATTTGCCCCCTGTGGGCGAAGTGGTTGGCATATTTTTAGATTAAGTATTGCAACCAAATTTCCAATATAATATTAAATCAACAAGGATAAAAACCTTGGGTTGTGATTTGTTACTCTGTGGTTGTATGGATCACCACCACCTAAGCTTGATAGAAGCACCTTCTCTCCCAAATTTCGAATTCATAATTCTAAGTCAAACTGAATTGAAAAGTATCTATTTTGGAAAATAAATAAATTGGACAATACTATTTCCTAAGGCTTAGACAACTAATTTTAGAACAACAGTTAATGCTAAAAGGTCCTACTAAAATTTCCTAAGAACAATGTATGCATAGCTAGACGACTATTGTAATCCATGACACTTCCTTAACTATTGTGCTTCTTCTCTGATCTGTTATCCCACTATTGGAACACACCGTCTACTATGGGGGAATGACTAAGAAGCAAAATTTACTTTCTAACAGTAGTGTGTCAATGAAAGGTATATCCCTTAGTGACAACATCTTAGTGGAAGGTAGAAATAAGTTTGTTCACAGAGTGGATGTTATGCAGTGTGCCATCGATGTAATTAACTTTTAATTACTATCAAAGAGGTAAGTAACAAGTACATAAAATATTTATAGCCCTGAAATCATGGGTAGGACAGAGTGTTGTGTGTGAAAAGCTTTACTTCTTCCAAAATGCTTTTTACTATTTTTG
The DNA here is from genome assembly GCA_000404065.3 of Pinus taeda. Taxonomy (NCBI): domain Eukaryota; kingdom Viridiplantae; phylum Streptophyta; class Pinopsida; order Pinales; family Pinaceae; genus Pinus; species Pinus taeda. Next base: position 9,953 of record APFE030052073.1, on the reverse strand, counting down.
AACTTGAACCCGCAAACACAAATATTCTTCTCATACAAAAATTGAGCTTGAGGGAATACTTGATGTTGTCCTACATTATAAACAGGTTGAAGTATTCATTTTATATTACATAATGTATATAAATCTTTAAATTGACGATATTCCTTATATTTGTGAAATTTAAGTTTACAATTCAGGATTGAAGCATGAACATCAGGTAAACGAGACTTAATTCCTAATGGATTAACAAAATAAGATGAAGAAATTAAAATTAAGAGAGAAGTTGCTTCATGTAAACTTATGAGAGAATTAATTTTAATGTATTCATCATATAGATGTTGTGAGCAATAAAGATGAGAGAGCGGGCTCATGCAGAGATTGCTCAAGCTTGATTCCTAAAAGAGGAAAGTAACCAGAGAGATTTACGAGAGTGTAATAACTACCATGGTGATAACCAATATATCCTACCAATGCAATTTTTTTGCGCCCTCTGCAATATTAGTCTCTTTCCCTAAGTAGATTTGTGTCATCTATTTCTAATGTTTATGTAGACGTTGGCGCAGATGATGAAAATTCTCATGGAAAGCTGTTTCCAGAAGTTAGCTTGATGAGATACCTTCACCTTCCCAATCCAGTGGCCATAGAAATTGATGAGGACAATCAAGATAAGATGCAGATGTCGTTATTTTCACTCAAATCTCTTGCTTTTATTCCTAGTTTGTCTCATGAAATATCAGAAGCTAATGGGTAGATTTATGGTCCTATTAGCATAATAGTGTAAATCTATATTAATTCCTCCACAAATATTGAACCCAATTAACGAGATTTTCTTTAGTTATCGAAAATGAATCATGAGGCCATGTGAACGCAAGATTATGCAAATATGAATTTGAATGAGTAATTTTTCTTGTTATGGATGCATTTGCATTGAAATATAGAAATTTGCATTACAAACTTGATATCCAACCTATTGTGTGTTTGAAATAGGGAAATCATGTCCATCAACATCTCCAGTCATCTCGAACTCTTACCAAACCAAGGGGTTGGTATGGGTTTGTCTTTACGATCCGAATTGATTCCATAATATGCCCCTGCAGTAGCATATTGCATGACATTTTAAGAAGAGTCATATAGACATATTGAATAGAGGAATGTTCATACCAATGTGACAAGATAACAGTCAAGGGTTCAGCCATGGCTTCAATAGGTGAAAGGAATTAAAATTGAAGCAAGCACCTTCTCTCCAAATAAGCGCCTTCAACCAGAAGTAAGGTAATTAGATTCCTTCTAAAAGAGGAGATATCAAAAAATACAACAATTTTAATGTCTTCATCTCCTTTTCTTAAGAGGAGTAGTTTAAGATGAAGCTGTTAAAATTGTTGTATCTTTTGCTATCTCCTCTTTCAACAGATATGAGTGCAAATAACGACACTCATTTAAAAGAACTACAATGTATCTCCATAGTGGGTTGTAGAGCACCTCGGCGCAAAAAATGGAATCAAGTTCAACAAAGAGCCCCATTACTCCAACAACTTTTGCACTCACACAAAGAAATATATTGCTTCATCCTAGTTTTGGTGTCATAAAATTGGGTGTAATTATTTACACCTACTTCTATAATGGTATTTCTTGCCTTTTTCATTTGTCTTTTCACTCATTGTGGGTGCAGATAAAAAGCATAAGGATATGATGGAAACTTAAAAGGTATTAAGGCGCAAAAGTTTTATTCACTCGTAGCAAGACCTATTTGTTTTGGGTAACCAAAAAAGTAAATAAAAATGAACATATGTAACTCAACATGTTTGTCTGATGAAACTGTTGGCTGATTAAAGGAAGAAGATGGAAATTCATGACGCTGTGTGAAATATGCTTAAAGGTATTGTGCTCAACCTGCACAAAGACACTTTCTGAATAGTGTTCAATAGAAAAACATGTACAAATTTCACTCATGACGAAGTTTAAGAAGAAACCAGGCACCATCTCAAGCACCCAATGGATATCAAAAAACACTATTCTACCCCACTCTGATCTCAGTCATAATGGCAACCAGCCACCATAATTTCATAAAATGAAGTTATCTTTGTTTTGAGTTGAAAGGAAAATTATGAATCACGCTAGGAAGAAAATATGCAATGTTTTGTAAATTGATTTCGAATACCATAAGGTGCTACGAATTTTGGTAGAAATTTAGGGATATTTAGTTCTTGTAAGCAAAAACCATTGCACATATAAGACACAATCTAGAACTATAGTTGATTACTTCAATGTCTACTTTAACAATCTTCATTAGGGGAATTTTGAGGTGTCAAATGGGCATCCTAAAAAAAGTGTACAACCAAAATAAAATTTATAAGAACCAATAGGATTCAAAATGATGATGTCAACCATGGGGGATGATTCACCATTTTTGGAGTAAAAAGGTAAAAAGATTAAAAAATAATAAAATAATAAAACCACTTTTTCAATTCATCTCCCTAAGATTTTAGTCAAATTTCGAGCAGGAGTACTTGTTGGATGAGAAATTTAATTCCTCATCCAAGGAGTACCCATGTTGCATACTTTTGATGGAACTTGCTACACGAAAAATGAGAAATACATGAAACAACGTGATTGCATTCACACTTTTCATGTATTTCTCAATTTTTGTATATCAAAATCCATAAAAAAAAATGCAACATGTGTAATTCTTGAACGAGGAATCAAATTCTACATCCAAAGTGTGTTGCCGCTCAAAATTTGAGTGAAGCAATAGGGAGATACGTGGAAAAAAATAGTTTTTTTATTTTTTTCCCTTTTTAAATTTTACGATGTAGTCGAACATTATTTTATTATTTCCACTATTATTTTATAATTTCCCTGGGAGACTCATTTTAGAACTAAACCTTCCCCTAATGAAAAATCCCAATGAATATATTTTTTTCTAAAATATACACAACACACCATAAAAGGGGTCCAGATATCTTTACCTCCCATGGATATTTGAACATCAGCATAAACAATAAAATTGTATTAGATGGTTTGAATCACAAGTGAAGTCGAGATAGTGACTGTAAAGCAAAAAATCCAATAAAATAATTCATGCCCAAGTTGACCAAGTGATCCAGGAGGATCCTGGACGATTGATCCAGGTGGATCTTAAGAAAGTACCAGTGGCATGGTAAAAGGCTCAAAAATCAAAGTGGAACAATCTAGATAAACTTACATCATATCGAAGTGCTCATCATCTCGATCCTAATGGTGCGAATGACACTCAAATCCAAATTCATATGAAGAAGTTGGAGCAAACAAAATTTTAGGTTTGACTTGTCCACATGGGAGGATGAGTGACATGGGAGACACTCCCAGCGAATGGGCAAGCTCCAAATGGCAGGTCGTCACTGGTCTAGCATACAGCATATCGCAGCAAGGAGATGAATTGTCTTAAGAGGAAATCGGCCCTTGGAAGGTTGAGATGTGATAATCACATATCGCACTCGCTAAAAAAGATAAAGTGGATAAGGATTGACCCTGGCAAGATCTCGTTGGCAACTGCGATATCGCACATCGCAGATCAGAGGAACAGGTGTTAAGGACCGGCCCCAGGCAGAGGCTAGTTGCGATGCGATATATTGCATGTTGCAATCGCAAAAGGGCTAGTGGATGCGAAGCGGCCCCGATGGTAATCACTAATTGCGATAGGACTGCGGGATGCGATGTTTTATAAATTGAGATTTATAATCCTGATGAATCTGTGTTATCACAGAGCGTAAGTTGGGTTGATACGCTAGTGATTTAAGCTCCGATTGCGATTGCGAAGGGTTCCCTAGATGCGATATGTTATATATTATGTTGTATAATCCTGGCGGGTCCACTTTAATGTAGGCCTCTTGATATGAGGGTTGGTCTGTATGCCGATGAACGATAACTGCTTTTCAAAACGGCCGACTGCATCAGCTGCAGAGTTTAACGCGCATTCAAAGAGGTTTCATGCCATATTTAAAACCGGTTTCTCGATACCTATAAAGGTTTGTTGCATGTATCATTCAGGCCTGAGACCCTTGGTCTTAAGACAATCTTGCCTGCCTAACTTGGCCTATGGTTAGAACTGCCTAGGAGTTGAGGAGTTCCCACCATGCTTGTATAAAATACCCTTCTTATCAGAAGAAGGTAGAGAGGACTGGACGAATAGTTTAGAGAAGCAGATCGAAACTGACCCTAACCATAGCAGCAGGTCGGGACTTCGCCTTGAGCAGCAGAGAGGTTCTGAGAAGGTGCAGAAGGCTCGATTATCGAAATTGGGTGTTTTGATAGGTGTTTTTGTAAGATTTTTCGCCAGGAAGTCAGTCGTACTGTATTTTTCTGAATCTTGGCTCTCCATTCTTCATCCATCTTTTAGCTTGGAGGTATAAAAATTGTAAAGAATGTTTCTTGTACTTTTATCTCTTTTTGTTGTGCCACTTAATGAAAGAAGGCCTCCCAACTATTGAGCAGGGCCCGAAGACGTAGTCCAATTTGGACGATTTCCATAATCAAATCTTCGTGTCATGGTTTCTTTCTTATCATGTTATTTCCGCATTGTTTATATTATTTTAAGTTCCATGGTTTATAAGCTTTGTTTCATGTAATTATGATGCATCTATAAGTAAAAGATCTTGGATCAATTGGTATCAGAGTAAGTCTTTGTTAATGCAAATTGCATGAGTATATGCTAACCCAGAACAAGCTGCGAAAAGGAGAAGGAATGCTTAAGTCCTTTGATCCTGAAGTAGGAAGTGGAAGAAAAAGGATAAACATGGAAAATGAAGAGGCTTGTTGGGAAGAGGAACAAAATTTCCGCAAGGTATTCTACAATATGCATAGAAAGTGGACAAACTGTTTTCATAGTACGAGAAAGCCCTCATGCACGAGAAGAAAGCTACAGATGATCGTGGATTGGAACATCATGGAGATGGTGGAGAATATCCCCGTCCCTCTTTGTCATCAAGTGATAGTTCTCATCACTATAATCGTGATTCCATACATACCTCTAAAAAACCGTTCCTTAAACTAGATGTAAATTTTGACCCATCAATGTATGCTGGAGAATGTAATGCAAAAAAGCTCAACAATTGGGTTAGGCAGATAGAGGTTTACTGTCGTATTCAACAGATCGAAGATGATGAGGCAAAGATCCAGTTAGCATCGCTTCGACTGAGTGGCATCGCTCTCGTTTGGTGGGAGAGCAGAATGCAAGGCAGCAAAAATCCTGGTAACCTTCTCTTCTCATGGTCAAATTTTGTTTTTGCAATGAAGAATCGGTTTTTCCCTCTCGGAAATAAACAAAAAACATTAATGGAATGGCAACACCTAAGGAAAACTAAGGGTCAAGATGTGCAAAACTTCACCGGAGAATTTAGGAAGCAAGCATTGAATTTAAGCATTCCATTAGATTCACTAGAGATTGTAACCAAGTATATTGATTCTTTACATAGTTACATAAGGAATTCGTTATTATTATTTGAGACTGCTACTATCGATGTGGTCAGTGTGAATTCCATGCATCTTGAGAGCAAGTGGACGCATGAACAAAATGACCACCCAAAAATATCCGCGACAACCAAGAGAAGAGGGGAAAATCCCTCTTGTACACTTTCTGAGAAAGAAGGACATGACAAAGAGAACTGCTGGAAACTGCACCTTGAGCTAAGACCTAAGAGGAATGACAGAAAGGAGAGGCAGAGGACAGTTGCCACCATTCAACAAGATCATGAGTCTGAATCAGAGGAAAATGAGAAGGTTGCAGCTTCGGTATTTACACGAGGTAGACCAACTAACCTGGGGTGAGATTCCATTGACGAAAGGAAGATTGCAGCTTTTGGGATCGCAACATATGGACCTGTCGATTTGGGTTCTGATTCAGGCAATCAACCAAAGGTCTCAATAGGTATTATACCAAAGATGAAAGGGACACCCAATGTGGCATGGCTCCATGAACTTGAGGAGATTAACCAAACCGTTAAAATAGAAAATACCGAGCTAAGGAGACTCCTAGAGGAAGCCGAAAGGGAAAAAATAAGGTTGCTACACCAGTTGGAAGCCAGGGACGAAGCCTTGGAAAAGCTGCAGCATAACCACCTTGAGGTAAAAAGTGACTCTTTGATTTCATGTACCTTTCCTGATGATGATTTCGTTGTTTTTGAAAAACATACTACAGGTATTGGATCCAAAATGTTGAAGAAAATGGGGTATCAGGGAAAGGGTCTTGGTATTAATGGCTAGGGCATCGTAAACCCCATCAAAGTGGAGGAATTGCCTCATCATGCAGGACCCAGGTATGTCAGGAAGGAAGTTGGGGAATGCACCAAAACAGCCAGTGACCCACCAACGAAAGATGATGAGGGCACTTCATAGCATTGCAGTGATAGTGAGGGATCCATGAACACTTATGAGAGGCACATTAGGGGAAAGCGCTCCAAGACTACCCAAAAAATTTGGAGGAGAAAGAATCGTTGTAGTCATTGCAACAAGGTAAGAAAAATGTTGGGAGGAAGGAGGCAGTGTTGGCATATTCATCACTCTTCTAATTCTTCTTTATGCTGCCGGATATTGTTCTTTAAGGAAGGTGGCATTATAACATTGGAAATATGCTAAAGATACTCCAAGTTTGTTATTCTAAGATGTGTATGATTTTTAACACTAATAATATGAAAGCTGTGATAATTAAAGCGAAAAACATCACATATGGTACTTTTCTATATGAAAAAAACAACAGCTTGGAGGAAATATCTTTTTTATAATATCTTAGAAGTAAAATCCATCACAATCTCAATTGAAATTATAGCATTGAGAAAATGATTAATGGAGGGTGGAAAGTTTATTATGCACTTGAAAACAATTACAAATCAATAGATCTTTGAATATGGCATATTAAATGAAAATAAAAAATAAACCTATTAAAAACTTTTGTTACTCTTTTTACTCTTTAAAACAGGACCTAGGGGTATATAAGCCATAAAAATCACTCGAGGCCACACGAGCCCTTTGCATGACTAGATTTTTTCCCACAGAGTTTCTAACCGATGACCTTCTCACCATATAATGCCTTAAGAACGCCATGTGACCATTTATTCTATGCTTGTCGGATATTACTCTTGTTATATTATATGGATGTAAAATTTGGGGATAAAATAACTCTAGAGAGTTGTGGAGAAATATAGAATACATAGAAAATATATGTATAACCTGTAATCTCAAAACTAAAGTAAATACACTCTATTCTATCCTCCTCATCAAAGAAATATGTTTCCCTGTTGACAATTTTGCTATTCCCAAGAATATAATGCATAAGAAGTTGTTAAACAACATATAAGAAAAGAGGGTACCTAAACTGCTTCAAACTCTAGCCAAAACCACCTTTGGTTTAAGCGAGGATGACATAAGGATGCCCGATGTTGACTATATCATTGAGGGATAAAGGAAAAAATCATTTTGTAGAATAAGGATAATGTAAAAACTATTATGATCTCAAATTTGAAGGAGAAATTGTGGTGATATGAGGAATCAGAAGGAAAAAAGAAATGAAGATATTGTAAGGGGGTGATGAACCCAAATCTAGAAAATAAAAGTATCTCTCTAACCTAAAGAAGAGAATAGAGATTGCTAAAAATAAGAACTAATTCTCACGAGTTCTTAGTCAAATTAAGCATTGGTCAATTCTCAAAACCCCCGCGGACGAAAAAGTATATTACCTTTATGACGTTAAAGGATTGAAAATGAAAAAATCCATCTTAAATTGTACTTCATATACTCAAATTAGATTTTACTTTCTTAAAACTAGATAAAGCATTTTTTAATCCTCTATAAATTAATCATCATAAATATTTATATTTATAAAAATATAGTAATTATTTAATAAATATGAATATAACAATTAAACATGCACATCACTAAAATATAAATTTATATACTTTATTAAAAAGAAGAAGACAACTAACTATAAATAATTAGTCGTTACAATGGGCTATATTTTATTTAATATAAAAATACATAATTAATTTGATAATTAATAAAAATATTCTCTTAGAATGTTTTTTTTTTAATTATAATATAATGCAAAAAAATTTATAAAAAAAATATCTTAATACGCTTATATTACATCAGCTGAAATATAACTTCCATAAACAAGAAAAATGTCCCATAATGCTTATGATACGAGATAACCCGTAGAAGTGATGAATAAATGAAATAAGTAATGAATAGTGTTTATATAATGTAAAATGTATTAAATTATCTAATGTTTTAAAAATTAAATATAAATAACCATGTTTTTCTGAAGTACTAGTAAATTGATTTCACTGGTTTAAATAAATAGTCTACAATGTCATCCTTCCACGGGTCTTCTTTGTCACTGTGTCACGGCAAGTCACATACACCGGAGCCACCTCAATTATTGGAGTTGTCTATAATGCGACTTTTTGGAGATTCCGGTGACGGAATCCGGCGAAAGAAATGAGGTTAAATCTTGATTTTTAGTAGTTAAAATGGTTTTTTAACTGCATATTTGTATTCAGCGCCCTGAAAAACCCTTAGGAGCCATTGATTGTGCAGAAACTAGCTATGAAACTTGGGATTCCAATGAATTGCTACTGGATTTTGACCGGAAAAATCTGACGGAAAGGCTTTCAAAAAGTCGCGCTATAGACTACTGCTCAATTATCAACCTGCAGCATTACGTGAGAGGACAAAAATGAGTAGTTCTTGAGGAAGGTTATTAATTTAAGCTAATTTTGTAGCATTTGATGTTATGTTATGTTATAATATCCAATATAGAGATTGCTAATTCAATCGCACCATTTCTATACTATACTATTTATTGCATCGTTGTTAACTACTGTGTATGTAGCTAAGTGGAGAGGGTTTATTTTTCTTTTAGAGTTTTTTTAATTTATTTTGGTTTTTAATATATTTTTAAATATATAAATAATTTAATATGGTGAAAAAATTATATAGTACTTAAATTATTCAAAATTCACTATTCAAATTTCTTATTTCAACAATTCTTATTAAAATATGTCCAGAAAATATCTAAAATATAGAAAAAACAAATCTTTGTTTCTAAGTGTTTTTTTAGCGAATCTTTAGGTTTCAAATAATTGATTTTTGTGGAAGAGACAAAGTTGAGCTTGCTTTGAGAATATCTTTGTCATACACTTATTATTTTTTAGTCATTTCCCCATCTTAGGTGCTAGATTGACAAGAATATTTAAGGTTGATTTTGCAATAGTGTTTGCAAAATTTTAATTTAATTATGAATAATTATCAGGTGAGTAGTAAGAATTTAACTTCCATGGAAGATTTTAGAATATTCTAAATAATATTCATCCTTATAGTTTTAATTAAATTGATGAATTAAAATAATGTTATATGAATAAGTTTCATATGAAATGAGTTATGGATTTCTGGGCATGTAGTATTACCCATGGTATTGGCACATGAATTTGAAAGAAAATGTTTTGATTTTTTATGTTTGATGGATGAGCATATAGAGTTGGTTTATATTTTTTTGGCATGAGAGTCTTGTTTTAGGTGAAAAATAAAAGCTTAATCGAATCCTTTCAAGTGTTTTATTGAACAATCTTTGAACCCTCAATCACGCTGTTTGAGGGCTTGAACAATGTAACCTGCGGTTATCTAGGAGCTCGATCGAACCATGTTTTTTAAAATTTTCTGCCAATAGAATCTAGGCATGGAATTAAAAAAAAATTTGCTCAATCAAACCATAAATATCGATCAAGCATTAAATTTATACCTAGCCTTAAAGCTGGATCTAGATATAGGCTATATCTATCCTTAAAGCTAAATCTAGCTATAGGCTAGATCTAGCCTTAAAGCTAGATCGAGCCTTTATTTAACCATGTTAAGGGATTGATTGAGGGTTTCTTAAATCCTGGATTAACCCATTTGAATGTCAATGTCAAGCACTCAATCGAGTTCCTTAGGTCCCAAAAATCACAACC
>APFE030052062.1:0-14678 GCA_000404065.3 Pinus taeda | reverse complement strand
TTTACAAGGCAATTTTACATCTGTTTTTAGCTTCGGGGGCACTGCCCCCGAGCCCCTGTCGAAGGACCACTAGCACCCAAACCCCCCAGCTAGGGGGGATCAACCCCCCCAAACCCCCGCGGGGGGGACAAGTCCTCCCTGCACCCCCCGCGTGGAGGGGTGTACAAACTTCCTAGGGAATACATCTGGCTGAAACAAAGACCTTTGAACAATCATGCTCCACACGCAACAATATGGTCCCAACATTAGTTTTTCCTCTGGGCCGCTTCAACACAAGGGTGTTCTACACCTACGCCCATATAGTACTTTAAATGGACTCATCCGTAGCGATGTATGATACCTATTGTTGTATGCAAATTCTACTAAGTGCAAGAAATCCTCCCACTTATATGGCTGTTGCATCACATAGGCTCGCAACATGTCTTTGACGACTTGATTGACTCTTTCTGCCTGTCCATCCGTTTGAGGGTGATATGCGGTGCTGAAATGTGATTGAGTACCCAATCCCTCAAATAGGGCCTTCCAAAAGGCTGATGTAGATTTCACATCTCAGTTAGAAATTATCATCTTGGGTAGGCCATGCAATTGAAAATATTAGCAATTTGTACCGCTTTATAAGTAGATTGAATGGGTATAAAATGGGCAGATTTGCTCAACTTATCTACAACCACCATAATAGAGTCATTTAACTTTTTTGATCTAGGTAAACCAGTGATGAAATCCATAGATATAGCCTCCCACTTCCATTCTGGAATAGGCAGTGGGTGAAGCAACCCTACTGGGTGTTGGTGCTCTGCTTTAATCTGTTGGCACTCCAAACAACGCCCTAAATATTCTGCTACTCCTTTCTTCATTTCGGGCCAAAATAATTCCTTTCTAAGGACAAAAATAATTTTCTGATAACCTTGAGTGCCTGACATAAGGGCTTTTATGATATTCATCTAGAATTAGATCTTTAAGCAATTTTTGGTTGGGTACATATAGCCTTTTTCTATAAGTCAACGATTCATTTGGAGTAGCCTTGTATCCCATTTTCTACGTATGGATATTTATTATTTTCGCTTGCTGCCACACATGTTTATACACTAAGTCTTGCATAGCTGTTTCACGAATCTTCTCATAGAAAGTAATATGCGACTCACTAAAAGAAGTTTCATATAAACAGTTTACTTTTTGACTTAGGGCATCCACAACTTGGTTTTCCTTTCCTTTCAAATGTCTGATTTCAAAATCAAATTCGCTTAGGAAATCAACCCATCGAGCTTGGCTAGTGTTTAAGGTGGGCTGCTTGAAATATCTTGTCAGGCTATGATGATATGTTAATAGCAGAAATCTCTTTTCCAATCAGTAGTGTCACCACATTTTCAAGGCATGAATCACTGCGGTTAACTCCAAGTCATATGCAGAGTACTTTTTCTCATACTCTTTGATCTTTCTTGTCTCATAGGTTATAACCCTGCCTTCTTGTTTTAGTACATCACCCACTCATTCCTTGCTAGCATCTGTACATATCACATAATCCTTGTTAGGATCAACAATACTCAGAATTGGGGCGGTGGTGAGTAAATGTTTGAGCTGGTCAAAATTATTTTGGCAATCAAGGGTCCATTTAAAGGCCCTTCCTTTCTTTTGCAGATAGGTGATAACGTATGCCACCCTCGAGAAGCCTTCCACGAATCGCCTATAATATCCCGCTAGACCCATGAATAATCTTATGTCTGCCACATCCTTTGGTATTGACCATTCCATGATGGTTTTTATTTTTTCTAGGTCCACTGTGATTCCCTCCTTGGTGATAATACGTCCCAAGTATTGGATTTGTTCCTTGAAGAAATCACACTTATTGTATTTGGCGTACAGTTGGTGTTCTCTTAGAACTTGAAGAACAATACGGAGATGCTCCTTATGTGCTTCCATCCTTCGGGAGTAAATCAATATGTTGTCAATAAAGATTAACACAAACTTGTCCAGGTATTGATGGAATATGCTATTCATGAGACACATGAAGTTTCCAGTGTGTTAGTTAACCCAAAAGGCAGCACTACGAACTCATAATGCCCATAACGAGTTCTGAAGATAGTTTTTGCTATATCCTCCTCCTTTATCTGGATCTAATGATAGCTTGAGTAGAGATCAATCTTGGAGAAGATCGTTGCCCCCTTAACTTGGTCAAATAGTTCGTATATGCGATGTAAGGGATATTTATTTTTAATGGTTAGTTTGTTTAACTGACGGTAGTCCATACACATTCGCAACGTTCAATATTTCTTCTTAATGAACAATATCAGGGCTCCCTAAGGAGACACACTAGGTCGAATATACTTCTTATCTAGCACCTCCTGTAATTGCATTTTTAATTCTGTTAATTCGGGTACACTAATGTGGTAAGGGGCTCGGGAGACTAGGGCAGCACCCAGAATCAGTTCAATTGTGAAATCTATGTCTCTTTTTGGAGGTAAACCCAAGATTTCTTCAGGGAAGACATCTGGAAAGTTTTGTATCACTAGTATATTCTCTAGAGCAGCATATTTCTCCTTAGAATCATCATAACCCACCTATATGGCGAAAATATGACAGCCTTTTTTGATGTATTTGGCTAGTTGAGAGACTGTTACTGGGTCTTACTTGCAGAGGCTTTTGTATGCCTTGCATCTCTTGTCTGTCTCCCTTGTCATCCCAAAAATTAATGGTCTTAGTTTTGAAGTTTATAAGGGACCAATGTTTTTCAAACCAGTCCATACCAATAAGGACATCGTAATACCCTAATGGTAATACATTTAGATCTACCATGATTGACTGATTAGCTAATACTAGCAGACAGTTACCAACTTTGGCCAAAACTCTTCTTTTCGCTCTAGTGGCTAGTTGTACCAGGTTTTTAAACTTTTTTGTTTGTAATTTACATTGTTCTATAGTCTTAGGGCTAACGTAACTCAAAGTAGCCCTGGGGTCAATCAAAATAGACACAACTTGGTCCAGAATTTTACCTTCAAATTCAATCATTGTTGGTTGAGATTCTGCTTGATGATCTTCCAAGGCTGCATTAATTTTTGGGAGACTCCTTGCTACATCTCCCACTGTAGAGGCTTCTTGTAATTGAGAAATCTGATCAAATCCTTTGTATTGTGGGCAGTTCTTGATATGCGGGCCTCCACATCCCCAACACTGCACAAGGGGCCTATTAGGCAATTCCACTCCAGTTTTGCTCAGTTGCTCATGAGTTCCAACTTTGCCTGGTACTTTAAATCTGTGCTGATTTTATTAAAAGTTTTGTTACTTTGTCCTTTATACACCCCTTTGCTACCAGAACCTTTATTCCCTTTCTGATTGGGAACAAATTTATTTCCTTTCTTATCACTCCATTTCTTGCTCATGTCTCCTTTTGGCCTATTTTGCTGATAGCAAATTCGTGCCTTATGGATCACCTCATCCATGGTCTTCAGGTTGTCAAATTCTAGTCGTTCTTTCATGAATAGAGGTAGGTTGCTGATGAATTGATGTACCTTTGCCTTTTCTTCACGTATGTATGGCACGTATCAGAGTAATGAAGTGAACATTGTTATGAATTCGTCCATGGACATTTGTCCTAGTTGGAGATCATGAAATCCTTTAGATTTTTCATCATAGAATCTTTTTTTTGGATATGTTTCTTTAAAATATCTATAGAATTTTTCCGAGGTGATACTTTGTTCATCCACCCCTCGTACAGTCTTTACTTCCTCCCACCATACGTGGCCTTTCCTTGTAGTTGAAAAATAGCCAAGCGGGTCTTCAGATTCTGGTCATATTAGTATAACTGGAAGTATTTATTAATATTTATGAGCCATGTTTTAACTGCTTCTTCCTGTTCTCCATTGAAGAGGGGGTTTTATCTTTCGAAACTCACCCTGTAGTTCCACTTTTTGCCTCTTTTGTGTTTTGTGATTGGACACATTATCCGACTCCTCTTCATGATTCTCTTCTCCACCACTGGTTTCCACGTCTTCAGTCCAGAATTCTTGTTCCCAATGATGCATTTCTATGTTCAAGGCTGGGAACTAGTGGCTGATTGTTTTGTCTATCAGATAGACTCTTCATAATTTTTTCTTGTTCCTGCATTAAACTTTCGTTATATGCCCATAACCGGGTCATTTCATCTTTTCACTCCTGCACTGTCTCCCTAATATTTGCGCTGGTGTTTTATGGCTCCTCGCCCAGCTGTACCCACACTTCAGGATTGCCCTCTTGAAATGGTCTAAGTGGTGGATTACCTGTTCTCCTCATACTAGTTGTTCTTGCTTCCTATGTGCATATCAAAGAATTTGTTATTTCCTTGATCTCAGAGGTCTCAGTTTAACAACTTGAGCTGCTTTGATACCATATGTCACAAGTCCATAAGTAATAAACTAAATTTACATATATATTTAAAAAAAAAGCCAAAGCCTAAATGACTACTTTGAAATGACAGCTATTTACTGATAAAATACTAGCGGATTTAGTGTTTATTTCATACCACATGCGATTATGTAATTGGTACTACCCTTAAGAGTACATGAGTCAACGCCACAAATAATTGTTGGTTGTATTACATAGTGGTTGCCATTGCAAAATGTTTAATCTATACCATAAACCCTTAAGTTTTATTTGATACAAAATTACAAGAGTTATGTGCTATGTGATCTTTACACTCGTACTGCTTTCCTTGAGGTGGACATGAATGGGTCTGGACACCTGCCTAGGGATATGAGGCCGCTCCTTCACGAGCCTTCGATCTGGGCTACAGCTAGCCTCCAACTGCATGGATGACCATGCCCCATCGACGGTTCTCCTTGTAGTTGTTCATCCAACGATGTAGACTAAAGCAGAGGATCTTAAGCTGGTGTCCGGATCGGAATGGGGATTTTCTATTGGCATTTTCGCTGAGGAGGTTTTCGGGTCCATCCTCTGGTAGAGGGTTTCCTAGTGAGTATTGCTCAGCACCTTTGCTTCTATTGAGTTTTCTGAGTGTCTGATATAGCTGGTGTGGTCTTGTTGTACCTCATTGTCTCTGTTTTCCTTTAGACTCTGTCATGGTAGAACTGGGTATGCCGGGGAGGCTCCTCGACAAGTTGGAAGTACTCGACATCTACCTAGGTATGTGACGACATTTCACTTCATGTATCTCATTGTTATTTTGTTTCTCGTTATATTTATGGAAATCTAACTATCACCTTTGCTCTATTTAGGATTCGCAGGGTTAGACCTTGGTGGATTCCTTCCAGCTGTCGCTCCTCCAGGTTTATCCATCGACTTATTTTGGGTATGAGACACCGTGTACATTGTTCCGGGGTTTGAAGCTTGTATTTGACATGAGTCTTGGACTAGTCCTTAATTATTTTGGTTATGTTATTTACTTGGAGAGGCTCGTTCCAGTTTTTATTTGATTTAATGTAAACCCTCCTAGAGAGACTCTGAGTTTCTCAGTCTATCGGAAGATTGTGCTCAAACTGGCTAAGGTTTGGCCTTAAAAAATTCTTCATCCATACTTAGTCATTTTTTCTTTTTTTAAATGTATGCCCTAGGGTCTATTGTGCTGGTTCAGCCATGTCAAGTTTTGGGGTTTGATGGCTGTGGTATCGACTATGCCTACGTTTCACATATGCGACCTAATAGATGGACAACTACTAGTATTACAGTTACTATTTTATTTCTTTTGGTGAAGGCGAGAAACCCTATCGTAATCTGGCTATACATTTTGATAACTACATTATATTGAACAAGAATTCTCCTTATATATGTTGTGGGAATTTCCTATTGTTTTTCGCAAATGTTTTCCATGGTTTTATTGTTGCAATATCAAAGTGGATTTTCCGTGAGATCTTATGCATTATCCAATAGATGTATAAGTAATCTTTTAGGAGGATAACCTTTCAATTTCCTAAGAATGATAGATAGCCTTTGGTTTACTGTATAATCGAGCTCTACTCTTCCTTTATTAAAGATAGGTATTGACAGGGCCAAATACATCTTTTAAGGTTGAATTCATCTATTATGATTCTGTGTTCACTCTTGAAAATTCCATTAATGTATCATGTAGTTTTTATTTGATAGGTGGTTACAGAGCCGTATACATCTTTTAAGGCTTGTATATAACTATTAAGTTTTCTGTGGTTACTCGTTAAAATTCCATTATTGTATCTTGTAGTTTTCCTTCTGTTTCAAGTTTCTCTGATGGTGATTTTACTTGTTATCTAAAGAAAGAATGACTAGTCTTAGGTTTTTACGTGCTATGTTCAGAATCCGAACTGAGTATTTCTTTCTTTTAGTTTTTCCTCTCAGTAATGGTTATTTCTATACTGTTTCCAAATGTACAGAGTTATTCTTAGTTTTCCTTTCGCTAGAATTTGCATGTACATGAACTCAAAGCTTATGTATTATAAGCATATACTTAAACAATCATAGAATAAATAAACGGATTCTATCTTTAGAACTAAAAAAACTCTAACATCTGCTAAACAAGATATTCTTTTATATAATCCTAAAATCGGCTAAACAGGATACTCTTTCTAGATTAGTACTTATCTGGTTATCTGAACAATTAAAATTGTTAACTCGTCTTGCCTCCCAACCTTGAGACTTGCGCCACAGTGCCTCTGTCTCCCCCCGAGCTACCCGTTTCCGGGTCTCCTTTTCAAGAATTGATCTATAGTAATTATCTAGTCCTAACCAGACTTAACTACAACAATTCCTACCTGTCCCTACAACACAGACCTTTTCTTCCTTCATAAGTTTATCTCCCTCCCTGATCTCAGATCCCCATCCTCTTGATCTTTTGGAATAAAAACCTTTCTTAGGAGTAGTTAGGGTTGGTCAATGCGCAACCTATCTTTTGAGAATTACGCCCATCACCTTTTGAAAAATGTCTTCTCATGAAATTATATTAAATCCCTTTTTTGTCAAAATTCGAGCACTCCATTTCTTTTAATAATTTCAAAGCAGAAATTCTATT
Organism: Pinus taeda; assembly: GCA_000404065.3. Lineage (NCBI taxonomy): Eukaryota > Viridiplantae > Streptophyta > Pinopsida > Pinales > Pinaceae > Pinus > Pinus taeda. Next base: position 7,711 of record APFE030052062.1, on the reverse strand, counting down.
TATTAACAAAAACTTAAATCTTTTGTTTTAATATACAGTAAATAAAAAAATATTCACATTTACAGAAATATCATAGATTTGATCTTATTATTACAAAACAAAAATTTCATCCTATTATTACAATCTTATTATAAATATACAATTATTAAACTAAAATCTCCTAAATTTCATAATAATAAAAATAGTCACAAAATCTCAGTTTGACGCAGAAAAAGTATAAACTAAAATCATCATTTAAACCAAAATGCTATAATTTGAAATTTACAATAACAATAAAATGTCACATAACATGACAAAAATGGTGACGACGAGAAGAAAGTCATATAATTTAATTTATATGATAAAACTGTTTATTTTATTTAAGAAGCTGGATGTTTATTAAAGGATTGTGTAAGAGGCTTCATATGTACCCACACAATATATCGTTCCATGACAATAATTACAAATAAACATTTAATTAGGCCGATAGGCCTTCCTTTGAAAGAGACTTTCGTCGTCCTTTCGTTTCTAACGTTGACACCTGGCATCCACATTCAGCGGGCATTCAACAAGAAATTGTTCATATGTGTCGTACAATTTCTATTTATTCTCAGCAATTTCGGAGAACAAGCGCCACCCTTCTGCTTTCCACTGACATTTGTGCACGCCGGAGTCTTTTACGCCAGAATTTCAGGAAATGGCATTTGGAATGCGTTTGAATTTTTCATGGAGTTTATGGCACTGAACATGGAGGACACCAGAATGCTCACAAGGACATCCGTGTGCGCTGGGGTCCTATAATCATGTCTTCGAGGTGGCGGGAAAAAATGTATAAAGATGCATGGCGTTAGTTCTAAATTTTTGGTAAAAAATCCCCTAGATCGTGACGTCCAACCGCATTTATAGTTACCGACGGGGAATGATATGAGAAATCTGGCTAAAAATAGATAATGGCGTGATTAAACACATTTGAGCATTTTCATGTAATGAAGTGAAGCTGCATTTGGAGTTTCTGGCTTAGTGAGGGCAATGGCGTCAGTGCAGACTAGAGGAACTGAGAATGGATCACAGAATTTACAGGGCAAGAACAGGCCTGGACCATGGCCACCGAGAATGGAACCCTTACCCCATGATACAAATCACAACCCTAAAGTGTTGAAGACTTGGGCTAAGAGGACTGGACTTAGAAGTAATCTCTCTGGTGAGATTGTTAGCACCTCTGACAATTTTGAGATAAGTAATGTGGATGAAGGGACCAACAGCGCTGTGCCTAAGCCACCGCCTCCTCCTCCGGCGCCTCCGGCTCGTCGAGTGGTGGATCTGGAAACATGAGTTGTGAATGCTAATGGGGGTATTAAGGAAATTGAGAAGGCGAGAGCTGCAACGATAGTGGCAGAGAATGGGAGTGCTGCGAATGCTGGCCCAGTTGTTCCATTCCCCCCTGCTTCAGTTCCCAGAGTTAAGAAAGGAGCTGATCTGGATCCTGTGAAGGCTACGACAACCTCTCGACCTGAGGTTCCTAAAGTGCAGAGAGAAACAAAGATTGATGTCATGTCGCAGTCGCAAGATGCTGATGTGCTATGTTGGCCAAGCAGCCACATATGAAATACTAGCTAAGGGAAACCCATGGACTTGGTAAGTAGTTCTCTCTCTATTTACTGTTGTATATTTTTGGTTGTATGGAGGTTTAAACACTTGCTCATATAAATCTCAGACTCCACTGTACCAATTTAAACCTTTTTTTCGTCAAATTTCTCTGGATTTACCTCAATTAAACCTCGAAGGTCAAGTAGAAAACATATGTCAAAGAACTTTGGTGGAAACTCTGCTACAAAGTAGCTGTAATCAATCACCAATTCTCTGCTACCATTTTTAATTCTTTATAAGCCCAAAATAACATATTTTATTCTGAATATGCTAAAAATAAATGTGAATCAGGAATTCCAAGCAGAATGATGATAATGGGATTTTTTTTTCCAAGGAAAACCCTGTAAGGTAACCCAAGGGTTGCATGACATATCTAGTAAACTTGTTGGTGTAGATTAGTGCATCTAGCTCGGAGATTTGAACTTGGTACCTGCTGACAGGAAACTAGAATAATGACGACGCATCGCACTGCAAATTCTAATAAACAGGAGAGTATCTCCTATATATACTAATCTCACAGTCAACCCACGTACCATTTACTTCCACAAATGATCCTTTACATTGGCTGAAGGGTCGTAACAGTTGATCAATGTTTACTCATTCAAGACTTTAACAAATGATAGCATTGAACTACCATTATACATTGTGCATTCTAATTAGTGTATACATTTCAAGGTGTTGCTTTAGACTCCCTTGACCTGCTATATAGAAGAACACCTATGCTACAAAGTGCATTTAATTGCCATGGAACTGCTATATAGATGATTATGCATTCTAGGCCGTCATTGGCGAATGATTGTAACTATACAGTTTACCACATTCCAAATGATGTTATGAGAGGATGCATCAGGTTGCACCGTTGCATATTGCAACTATATTGAATACCACATTCCAGATAATATTATGAGAGGATGCATGGGATTGTTACATAGACAGTCGTACATTCTTGGATGCTGATCTTTTCTGTTTCTGTTGTTTCGATATACAATTTGATAATGCTTATTCCTGTTTGAAATTGGTTGTCAGATTCACAAAGTATTGATTAAAAAGTAATTGCTGGTCGCATATTAAAATAACATAGTAGTTCTTTAAGTCAAATAATGCATTGACCATAAGGAGTAAAGCTTATATTTTACTCTTGAAAAAGAGTTTCAGTTGTCCTAGCATTGGTAGGTGGTACAAGTTATTTGGATGTAATGATTTATTAGCATGTATTCTTTGAAGGTATGATAATTGCATCCCTTGCAGCAATATAAGTATTGGGGTTTTCAAAGTAAGAAAATGAAAGATTTCTCAAGGTTTTTGAGTTTTTTACAAGTTTTTCATCACCACCTTGATGTTTTTGACGTGATGACTCAATTTTTGCATTATTTTCTTATCTATGTTTCTTGTCTTCATACTTTTATCTCTTTTGAATCTTGATGTCATATTTTGGATTCCATTTACATGTTTATTTAACATTACTTGTTACCATGGGTGAGCTTCAATGTCCTTGAACAAAACAGAAAAAATGTTCTGAAATGTGATACAAAATTCACTTTCTACAGAAAATAGGTTATTTGTTGCCTTTGTGCTTCTTATGATATTGGTGGATATATTAACTTGCAATTCCAATTTTCCTATATGGGATTCAGCATTACTTGTCAATAGCTGGTTCACTTGTTCTTATACCATTAGTTATCCTACCACCAATGGGTGGGAGTGATGTAAGTAGCTTATATTATTCTCTTACTTCCTGCACTTTATTTTTCCTTCATACTCTAAATAGCTAGCAGTCTATTTGCAATAGCAAGATTCCAATGACAGTTACCATTATAATAGGATGACACTTCAAGGGTGATATCTACTGTGCTTATGGTATCCGGAGTAACAACACTGTTGCATTCATATTTTGGTTCAAGGTTACCATTAGTCCATGGGGTTCCTTCGTTTACCTGGCTCTTGCTCTAGTTATCATCGGAATTTCAAGGTCTCAATGAACATGTAAGTCTATTGTTTTCCTATCTCTTGTCTTTTGTATCAGTCTTCTGCATGGTGTAGTCTCAGTGCAATACATTATTATATTCTTTATTATTTCTATGTTCTCTGCACAGTGCAGACTATAGGTATAAGATTTCCTATCTGTTGTGTGGGCACTGAGCAAATCCTCAAAACTTGATGCAACAGACAATCATAAACTACCAGAGTTTTGATGTTATGAACCTAGTTTTTTAGGAGCATGATAATTATGTGCCCAATACTGATCTAGACCCAAAGACTATACTAACACTGTAATAATAGCAGGTTGACCCAAGTACTACACTAACATTGGACTACTAGCAGGTTGAACATAACAACAACAACAACAACAAAGTTATGCAATAACAGTGATAATTCAGCAATAGCAGAGGTAATTTCATTGATAATACTAGAAAATCAAGGAAAGCAGATTGTGAAATTTTGATTTGTAGTGGGCACAACACTCAAAATCACAACTAAATAATAGGGATTTCAGCACAGGGATTCCTCAAAAGATAAGCAGATTGGTGAATATAAGTAAATAATCTGAAGTTTGAACTGTAACTAAAATCCTGATATGATTATGTTATCAAATGGGGTTTTGATCCCATTGATGTGAGCCAACCCAAAATTCCATAAACTCAGATCACCAGAACCAATATGGTTGTGTTGGTCTAACTGTCTGCACTACTCTATACCTTTGAGCATTCCAAATGAAGGAATTTAAGAGTTTATTCATAAAGGGAAGCCAAGTTTCCAAAACATTATGGCAACATCATTCAGGTATTAGTCAGGCAATTTATGACATAAGGGTTGTATTTATTTTTCTTTTAATTTTTTGCAAATGTTGCTTTTTTGGGGTTTTTTTCCAAAAATATTCTGTTTCGAATCTCTACAATGCAACAAACTTTTGACACCCAAGTAAAACTGTAGGTACCTCTACATTTGAGGGGTTGCATATCGCTACGATAGTGTGTTAAAGATTCCAACATCCCATGGGCAATGAATCAATGGGAGAAGATTATCTGAACTTTGACAAATTCTTGGAAACGAATGGTCTAATTAACTGTGTGGTCCAGGGTTTAGTGGCCCTTGGTCTGGACACACAATGTCTAATTCCTTTCAATTGCATTCCATTTAATACTGAGCATAAAGATGTCTATACTTGTTTGTTAAGTATTTGAATTCGGAAAGCTTATAATTATAAAAATTAATTTGGGTGGGGAACATATGACTCTGTAAATTATACAGAAAAAGAGGATAAGAAATTCACTAGTTGTGTATTCAAGATTATTTCCCCATATATATTATATATATATATATATATATATATAATATATATATATATATATATTATCATATAATATATATATATATATTACATGGAGGAATAACATAATACAATTTTATTATGAACAATATATAGAGATGGATTCCCCGTAATTGTAAACGTACCTATTTTGCTGGTAGACCATGGTTAAGGCATCGTTTTTTACATAAAATTAGTTGTATTACTGGCCCTTCTCTAGCAAATTCTAAATTTGTGAAAAATCATCTTTATTTTTTGAAAATTTGTGTTCACTGTCTTGCCTCTGAATATAGAAGTTGACCCAAAGTCGCCATACCCTATAATTCATTTCTAACACTATTTTTCAAATAATCTAGCTATATATCATATGTGAAATCTAGGCTTCCACTGAAGTTCTTTGTTTGTTGCTAAATGATACACAGAGGTGATTTCTATTTTATTTTGTCAATGAGGTTTTACAATGATGAAATGACATCTAATTTCATTTTATCACTGACGTTTTACAATGATGAGATGACATCTAAATGTAACAATATTTCATATTGCATTGTAGAGCCTTGTTAAAAAAGGAGAGAGATTTACCAGAGTTAATGGTACTTCTACAGAGTAAAGGTGAACTTTACACGCTAAGATCAGAAGCAAACACAGATAGATTCCTTGACACATCTTAACATTTTGTGGGCTATTTTCGTGATATAATTATTTTATGTTGCAGATTTTCTTTGTAGATGTGAAGGGATCATTGTTGAGGCAGCAACAAATCTTTTGCATTCTCGCCTTCAACATATTCGACCCTTAAGATACTTTTGAGAGAATATAGTTACTTTGTAGGAAATTCTGGATTGGGCTTCAAGAATAGATCAGAATATATTAAAGTTAGTGATGTACTTTTCCAAGGCTTAGACAAAATGGAGTTGTATGTTTTCATGTTGATGTTCTTGAAGGAACACATTTGTAAATATGCAATAGGGTGTATGGTAATAATAATTGTTGTATTCCTAAATGAATACATCTCCTACAAAGTGGTTCATAGTTGATTAACAATTATCTTGCAATGAACATAGTTTTACATCTACAAACATATCATATAATGTGGAAATCCTGTTGACAACATTTGATTAGTAATTTGAACCTAAATTGGACGTTAAGGAAGAAGTTATAGGCTTATAACCACTCATTCTATGAAGTTATTCAAACGGAGTGATGGCTTCCTCAGCATGAATAGAGATAGTTGCATTTCTAATAGTGTGGTATTCATTCTCTACTTGTAAACTCTATTTGTATTTTATTGTTCTCTATTTGTAAACTCTATTTGTATTTAATTGTTCTCAGAATATACTTCTTTGTTACTGTTAATAAATAATTCTAATAACAATTGAATGACACCTAAAATCAAAAGTTTCGATAACAACTAAAATCAAAAGTTACAACTAACAATAATGCTTACATTCAAGGTCTGAATATAAAGGATCTGAAAATGAACAAATAAAAAAAGAATGCACACAATAACACATGGCCTTTTGTTAAGAAAATTTTCCAGTGGTATAAAAACTCCACCATACATGATACTCTGGTTTACCATAGGAAAATAAGTATGATAGGGTGCTCTGTTTCATATTAACGGTGCATTAGGCTACACTGATTGCATATGGAGGATCTCGAGTCCCTTACAGCAACTTCGTGAACTCCCTTTTCACAATTTTCTGTTTTAATAAGAGAATTTAGAATTTGAATCTTCTACGGTATATATCTCAATAAGAAAATTTCCAGAATTTATGTAATGTCGTTGTCGAATAATCTGGAATTAAAACTTGAAACTTGCAAGAAATAATTTATGCAGTAAAACCTTGTCATAAACGAAGTTATTTTAGAAATTTCATAAAAAAATTATGTACAATATTTTATAATACCATTCAGTGAAAATAATTCACTGCGATAAACCCTAGATACCAAATAAAAATATTCCAGATACAATAAATCATTCAGAACATAGCATTGATTTTGAATAGAGATTTTAATCGACATTTAATAATTATTTCCAAACCATGTCTGCCGAATACAAAATAATACAATGAAAAATCATTCAAAACATAACATCGATTCTGAATGGAAGATTTTACTGGACATTTAATAATTATTTCCAAACCATGTCTGCCTAATACGAAATAATACAATGAAGTTCCTAGCTGCAATGGTCTGTAAGGCTCCTGCACAACTGTCACTGATAATGAAACTTATTTGTGGACCTTGACTAACCCACCGAAAATACTGATAATATTAAGTTTAAATTCAACAATTCTAATTTAATAATCCTATCGACCTCTCTCTACCTTTTAAAACAATGGCTAGGAGTATGTTATTAATGTTCCGTTTTAACGAAAATGGCGTCGAGCAATATTGAATTGAAGGTGAGCTTGATGTTTGAAGCCGCGCAGAAACAATGGGCGTGCAGTGACGGAATCCGTTATAACCAATGGGCATTTAACACGGGATTTGGTAAAAGCTTCGCAAGTCAATGGCGGCTAGTTTATCTGGCAGTAGTCTATAACGCGACTTTTTGAAAGCTTTTCTGGCGGATTTTTCCGGTCAAAATCCGGCAGCAATTCATTGGAATCCCAAGTTTCATAGCTAGTTTCTGCACAATCAATGGCTCCCAGGGGTTTTTCAGGGCGCTGAATCCAAATATGCAGTTAAAAAACCATTTTAACTGCTAAAAATCAAGATTTAACCTCATTTCTTCCACCGGAATCTCCAAAAAGTCGCATTATAGACAACTCC
>APFE030052031.1:0-11067 GCA_000404065.3 Pinus taeda | reverse complement strand
TGTCAAACAAGTTGTTTTGATCGTATCAAATCAATTGAATTACGATATCCCATAAATAAATAAAGATTTGATTTTTTAAGAATCCATAAAACTCTGTAAAATAACTTGACTGTAAAGTTTAAACATAAATATCTTGTACACTATTGATTGCTTGTGAATGTACTATATCTTGTACACTACTGATTGGATGATTAAATGTACAATTCATGATCACGAGATCCATTAATCTTCGCCATCAGGGGTTCATGGATTTTTTTTACGGCGATCTTATTTTTAAACAGCCATTCATATTACTTTTAGTATTTCCTTTTATCCGTTTCTTCTAACTTAAAAGCAAAAAACACAATGGATACCTGCAAACCTAAAGCGAATGCCATTGAACTTGGCCCAGAATAGGGTAAAAAACAGTGTACCATTGCTAAAAATAAATTTCCAAAGTTTGTTTTTTAATTAAATTTGTTTTTTCAGAAAATCTAACATTTTGGTTTAAATTTCAATAAGATTTTGCTGAAATGATGTCTAACTTGCGGATATTATATGAAAGTAAAACCCAGTTGAACTTACTCAGGTTAAGAAGTCTAAAGTTTCTTCTCTAATTAAATTTGTTTTCTGAAAATCGACTATTTTTGTTTAAATTTCAATAAGATTTTGTTGGTTTAAATTTCAATAAGATTTTGTTGAAATGATGTCTAATTTGTGGATATTAGCAGTGAAAGTATTTTTGACAGTAAGAACTGACCCTAATCAAACCAAAATAAGGTGACGTAAGGGTTAAGCACAAGTAGGGTGTCAGAAAACTCTACATATCTCAGTACCAGCTAGATATGAATAAAAATATATAAAAATTTTGTAACTCTCGATTTTTTATATACTCGTCACTTTGACATTTAAAAACTTATTTGCCAGTTAACCCTGACGTGCTTATTTCAATATAAATCATATTTTTTTATATTTTATTGGTAAAAAGAGGAAAAAGCGTCAATTAAAGTTTATTCGCCATTATCACGACTTGGAATTGGCTATCTTTATGTCAATGGCTGATTCCCTGAATATTCGGGAATCGGAAAAACATTGAAACTGTCAATTTTTCACCCTGCTCATATTTGTCCAATTCAAAAATATTGTGGGAATCAACAATGGACTTAAGCTTAGGGCCTAGAATTATTTAAGGCACTGTGATTTATGATTATGAAGCTCACGGCCTGGTATTATTTAAGGTACTATAATTTATGATAGCTATTCATCATCACAATTCCCGACAGGGAATTCTTTAACGTACTATAATTTATTTCTGATTGCTGTTTTTTAATTGGGTGATATTAATTTATTTAATAGTATATTTTAAAGTTAATATTATTTAATGCTTTATTTCAATTTGTATGTTTTTCTTTTTGAAAATTATAGAAATTTTGGCAAGATTTTGGTAAAATTAGTAGGGATTTTTGTAAATCCAGATTACATAGTCAAATTTCAAGGTGTAGATGCTCCAAAGGTTTTTCATGGTGCTGAATCTACTTCCACCATAAAAAACATGATTCAAACACTGTTACTGCAAGATTTTTTGAATTTTTTTGTTCTAATATGTCCAAGCAATTCTTTTGCCTAGGTGGATATTTCCTTAATTAATCTAATATAGTACATTTCAAGTAACACATTATAATGAAGTTGTCTTTAGTGCGACTTTTTTTTACTTTCGAGTCCGGCTGAAAAATTTGAGGTGAAATTTTGAGTTATGTTATTTAAACTGGTTTTTTGACTGTATATATTGATTCAGCACTGTGAAGGCACTTCAATTGTGCAGGGTTAACCATCAAAATTGTGATTTCAATAAATTTCTGCAGAATTTAAAAAAAATAAGACCAAAAACCCACAGAAAATTTTCCAAAAAATCTTGCTAAAACAACTAGAATTATAATTTTGAATTATTCCAATTAAGATCCTATAATTTATTTGTAAGTAATGCCAAGTGGTGGTGGGTCCGTGATATTGGGCCAGCCTATCTATGGTCCTGGGCCATTTAACTTAGTACACGTTTTTTTGGGTCAAAAAATGATAAGGGAAACCATCTCTCATTTTCTTTTGGAGCTATATCCAGTTCTCTCTGATTTGAGGTTGAGGCTTTTAATCTCTCCAAAAGTGAGAGAACTTACTGAGTCGTTGTCTCCGCCTCCCTTAGGACAAATGTACAAGTCATTTAACAGTACCAAATGTTTCAAACTGCAAAATAAACAAAGAAAACAGTGCAGGAAAGACATGTTTGAAACTTAGATTTTTTTTTTTTTTAATAGCATATCTTGTGTTTGTAAGGTATATCTCCCCAAGTTTTTACCTTATTGAAAATACATGTTTGAAACTTAGATTTTTTTTTTTTTAAATAACATATCTTGTGTTTGTAAGGTATATCTCCCCAAGTTTTTACCTTATTGAAATTTTGATGGCATTGCAACCTTTTTGACAAGCAGCTACAGTTACAACCTTCTGGACAAGCAGATATAGAATTATGTATGTTGAGTGTAAACAAAAGTATTTCTCTAGGCCATGGCTTGCAGCCGATTTCATTGGAGGATGTCTTTTATTGTTTCTAAATCTATTCAAGACTAGTTGTTTGGATCAGGCTGCTCAAATCAGTTGAATCGTCTTTTCTTTGGAGTCATGTAGTAGATAAATAAAAGTTTGGCATTTCAAATGAATCATACAAGTTATTTGTCAAATGGTAAGGTAACCATCTTTCAAAGCACTTTAGAGAGCTATACCAAATTTTCGGATTTGAGTTCTCTAAAATTGAAACAACGTTGTGCATCTTTGTTTGGGCTGATTTATTCTTGATTAGATACATGAACAACAATGCTGTCCCATAACACCAGTAAATGTTTCAAGCTGCAAAATAAACAACGGAAACAGTGTAGCAGGAACATGTTTGAAATGAGCAAAGGTTTTTTTAGTAATATATTTAGTTTGATAGTGAAGTTGGATTTATGCTAATAAATTATTTATGATTATGCTGTGCTTCTGTTCAGTCATTTAGTTATGAGATAGTGAAGTTAGATTTATGCTAATAAATTATTTATGATTATGCTGTGCTTCTGTTCAGGCGCAATTGTCAATTATTTGAACCAGGTCTACCGGGATTCGCGGTACATGAAGATATTCTGAAGTTTGAAAATCAAATGCCATTGTTTGTCGTCAAAAGGGTCTTCCAATGGGATGTGGGTACAGATGAAGGTTTCCACTTAACTCTAAGCCGAGCTTGTCGTGCTCTCTGCCCTTTTCCAAACATACGTGGAGAGTTGTGCACATTGAGGGAAGATTCACATCTTTTAGCGTTTCTGTATGAGATTCTCATAGGCTCTTCCGATCTCACACATTACACGGAACATAACCGCATTTCTCTGGCAAATGCGGTAGAAAGCAACCGTAAAGTGAATTCTGAACACCATCGAATGTGGAAGAAGCGACGTATTCCTCTCTCGCCAGCGGTAGAACTCAAAAGTAAAGGAGTGAAGTTCGCAGTTCAATCAGAACTGGCGTTCAGCGTGACGACAAGAACCGCACGTTTCACTTACCCATAATTGAAATGGACAGCAGAACAGATACTATCATGAGAAATTTGTTGACATTCGAGACACTCGTCTGCAAAGAGGGATCAAGACCGTTAATGTGCTATATGGACATGATGGAACGGCTGATCGACAAAGCCGACGACGTTAAGGTGCTGAGAAATGCTGGTATAATCTACAATCACTTGGGCACCGACGAAGAAGTGGCCGTTGTCTGGAATGGAATGCGGAATGTGCTGGAGGAGGTGGTGGAATATGGTCCTATCGACACCGCTATTGATGGCGTTACAGCCTTCTGCAAAAGCAGATACAGAATCATGTATACTGAATTTAAACGGAAGTATTTCTCTAGGCCATGGCTGGCAGCAGCTTTCATTGGGGGATGCTCTTCATTGCTTCTAAGTATATTTCAAACTCTTCTCGCTTGGGAGCAAGTTCGCCTTCAACGACAAAGTATGCAAAACATAACCATTACATAATCATCTTGATTGACTCCATGAAACTCAAAAACCAAATAATATTGGTATCTGCCATCGTATGTTAGTTTTCAGTATGTCCTCTTTCAGTATTCTGTGTTCATTCCATGTCCTAGAAAAGTGTGTTTTGGAATAAACTGTGTCTCCGTTTCTGGAGTGTTTTGAAATAGACTGTGCCCATGTTTAATTGTTGAACAAATTCTTTGTGTTTTAATTGAATAAACGTTTGTTAAATTTGGAGTGTTTTAAAATAGACTGTGCCAATGTTTAGTTGTTGAATAAATGTTTTATGTTTTAATTGAATAAACGTTTTTTAAATGGTTCAAAGTTTTTTTGGAATAAGTTGTGAGTACTTATTTGAAAAGTGTAAATTTTTAAAATTTATTAAATTGGCCAGAATGTTTGTTTTGGAATAAAATGAGTGTACGTCTAATTTCTTAAAATGGATTTCTTTATCATTAGCTTTAATAACAACTAAAGATATGCTTGCCTCTCATTCTAATTTCTAGGTAAGTCTACTCTACATTCACTAACCATTGTTGTAATGGAAAGCTATTAAGATAAAAAAATAGATATATTTCATAGGGTATATTTAAATGTAAAAGATATATTTCATATGGCGTATTTAAATGTAATTTACTATATGTTAAGTAAAACAAATATGACATATTATAATTTAGGTGAATAAATGTTTGTTAAATTGTTGTGAGTGTTTTAGAATAAGTTGTGAGTAATTATTTGAGAAGTAATTGTAGAATTGAGGTTTCTGTAATCAATCATAGTTATATAAGAAGGATTTCGGCGTAAATCACATCAAGAAAGACCTTTGTCGACCCGTTTCGAACCAACTAGTGTGGTTCCATCGTTCATATTTGAGAAGTCTAAATTTTTAAGTATACCATATATTTCATATGGTGTATTTAAATATAATTTAAATTATTTTGAGTAAAACCTTATATGATAAATGATGTACAAATATTGCATATTATAACTTTTTTAAAAATAACAACTTGTTTGTATTTTGCTTTAAAATTGCTTTAGTGTTGTTGCACTATTTGTAATGGTCTTCACTACTATCTTATTCAAATTAAAACATATAATTATAAAAAATTTATAAATAAACTAAATCCTATATAATATTTACTAACTTTCATAAAAGGCTTTTTTTTTTCAATCAAAGTATTTGTTCAAAACATCATTCTTGAATATCTTGCTTCAAACGTTGTTTCAGAGCATCATTTCTCCCATTACTTTTAATGTTTTGGTTTTAAACCATTTTTTTAATCTCTTTTTCATTTATGAATAATTTGTTGTTTATATATATTTTGTGATATTTTTAGTGTGGCCATCTTTTCATCTGTTTAGTTGAGTTTAAATTTGTGTATATAAAATACTAGAAAAGATAATGAATGAAAGATAAACATTGCCAAGATAGCCTTAGGCCTAATCATTTGATTGTACATAAACATAGATGCATCAATGCCAATGTCAATGTGGAGATGCCAATGACAATGCCAAACATTTGGAATGACATTTCACCTAGAAAATCTAGTTTGAAATATCATTAACAGATATAGAATCAAGTTGGGGGAATGACAAAACACCAATTCAGAATTTGCGATGTAAGGCTCCAATCATGACACCATACATGAGATTATCCTACGATCAACACTGAGGCAGGACCTTAGTGAACATGAAAAATCACTCTGCACAGGACATTAGTGAACATGAAAAACCACTCTGCACAGGACCTCATTGAACATGAAAAACCACTCTGCACCAAGATGAATTAGGACAACATCTATACAAACCTTGGCTACCTGAAGCCTAAATACTCATCTCCATTCCACCTTCCATGACTTTAATCACATAACTCGAAATCTCGCATGCCACCAAAATCCCATCGACACCAAATTTGATTAATTCCCACCAACCTAGAGCCTTTAAGAGAACTTGTGCAAGGGAAAAGACTTCTTGCAATACCACCCAAAGAGAGGTATTGCACATGCAAGGGCTGAAAGGACTGGGAGTGTGCGTGGCTTATACACCCTTCACCAACCACCTCAACCATGATGACAAGTGCATTTAACAAAAACTTTGTCATCTAGTTGCCAAGGATATAAGAGGTGGAGGACTTAAAAATTTTGACATGAAATCCTCCAAGGTTGAATTTCCCTTGTTGGAAAACACATTGGCGCAATTAAAAAGTTGAGGAGGAACATAAGGGGAGTACATCATGGAATAGTTTTCCATCTAACTTGCCTTTAGAAGACAAGCCTGATTTTTGTTCGCATCATCTTCCTTATTTTGAGTTTTCAAGATGTGACACAAGGTCTTAGGAGGGAACTAGTTTAAGATACCTACAATTCCGCATGGGATATTCTTAGGTGATTATTCTTAGGAAAGGATCCACTCTCTAAATGTTGAATGGTGAGAAGGGAATCTCTCAAGACAACAATCCTAGATAGATCCCTTTCTTTAGCTAATTGAAGCTCAAACATAAGCCCATACATTTCAGCCGGATTGTTTGTCCTCTTGCAAAAATCCTAAGAGAACCTAACTTCTTGGTTTCCCTTGGTATTTAAGAGAATCCCTCCCCTTCTTGCTACTCCTTACATATATATATATATTATATTAGAAATATATAATATATATTTGAGCAAGAGGCTGTGTCTATTTCTTCATGTGAAATATAAACGGCGAGACCCTTAGAAAGTTTTACTTTATTGCGAATTGCTTGTGAAAAGATGGTTTTAACTTGGTACCATTTGTTTATGGTTTGCTAATTGGGGGAGGTGAATTTAGCTGTAAATTAGACACCTTTTGGTTTATTGTGTTATAGATATAATAAATATTTTCATTTGATTGTAATTTTTTTTATATATTACTCTATAACACTAGAGGCAGTTGTTGTGAAAATTAAGAATAATCATTTTATATATAGTATGAGATTTGTGATTATTTATATAAAACTCATCATATGTTCCAAGATATATAAATAAAAGATCCCAAAGGCAAGTATAAAATCCCTTTGTTATATAGTATAGGATTTTTATACTTGCCTTTGGATATTTTATTTATATATTCGAACATATGACTGAGTTTATATAAATAATCACAAATATAAACTCAATATAAAATGATTATAAATTGGTTATATGGTTTTGTATTCTACATATATTAGAAGATAGGGTGGGTACCATAAGGTTTGTAATATATATATATATATATATATGTTGTCAAATGCCAAAAGTGTATAATTGCTTATAATCCATGTCGAAATTTAGGAAGGATTGAGTCCATGTGATGGCATAAAATTGGCCATGCATGTTGACAAGGTTATTTGTAATGTTTTGTTGATAGGAATGTTTTTCTCAGGGTAGTTGCTTTAAGAAACCCCTTATTTTTGAATGGCTTGTATATGTTTCATTGTATTAATTGTTATAGGAGGCATTTTCTTTTGAAATGGTTGATTTTATCTTCTTGTTTATGTTTGTACAAAAATATCTATGCCAAAAGGTCTTGTGGAACATGACCTACCTAGGTATGTGTGTTTTGTTTGTATCCATTGTTTTTGTGAAATTTTCCATGTGTTGTGAAGGAAATTCTATATTTTCATTACATTACAAATAGTGATCAAAGTTTTAGTAGATATTTTAATTAAAAAAGTAGATGAGACCACATTATTAACAGTAAAATGAATATCTATTATTTGTAGATCAGAGGGCTTTGATTCATCTTCAAGCCTTAGATTATCCAAAGAATGGAGCTTCTCACTAGTACAAAATGATTAATTAGTTACTAAAAAAAAACTAAATTTTGCATATAAATGACCATTTTTTAGTCGGTGACCAGTGGTAGCTAATATCTAGTATCTTATAACGCGACCAAATTTTAGTTGTTTTTAGCTTAGTCATTAATTTGTTGTCTCAATTTTATCGTCTAGTAGTATATTTAGTCATTAATTTGGTCATTGATTTAGTTATTAATTTCCACAATTAATGAAAAAATATACAACGATATATTACTATATAATCACCCAAGAAAACCAATTAATGAGCAAAAAATTATGATCAAAATGTTGGTCATGTTATAAGATACTGTAAATTAATTACTAATAGACATATATATGCAAATTTTAGTTATCATTTGAAAACAATTAATGACCATAAAAATATGATTAAATTTTGGCCGTATTATAAGATACTGCAAATTAGTTACTAATAGTCATCTATATACAAAATTTAGTCGTCATTTGTAAGAACAAATTTATCATTTGTAGTACTCATTTATTTTTTTTGGTAGTTTCATATTCATTATATAAAAGACTAATTCATCAGTTTATATTCATTTCGTTTACTTTCATTAATAATCATTATAAACGACTAATTTAGTCGTATATTTAATTTATTTGTGTTCATCACTAATTAATATAAACTACTAATTTAGTTGTTTTAGATTAATTTTGTGTGTTCATTATTAATCAATATCAACTAATTAGTATGATTTTGTGATTAAATTTAAAAAATTTTATACAATGTGCATATTCATCTAATATGAAAACACAAAGTTACATATGTTAATTACAATACTAAATAATATCAAGTGTAACTATAAATAATTTCAACCACATAAATTATATTATATGAAATATCAAGTATTAGAATACAAGTTTCCAACTTAATATTGGTTGGACTACGATTTAAACGTGAAATATTGTTACATCACTTTAAAACATTATCATTGTGTTGCCAAGACATTGTAGGTGAATTCACCAACTCTGAAGACTTGACCATCAGTTTCTATGTGTGTGTCTCATGCGAGATATTGTCTTTAAGGGTATAATTAGACAAATTATCTTCTCTCTCTATCTATATGCATGTGTCCCTTCAGTGTTATTGTTCTCCTCTTTCTTCAATTCCTGTTTTTCACCATCAATACTGAGTTCCTCTTCTGAAATGAAAGAAGACATAATGCTGAGTATAAGACATGAAATACGATGAACACTAAAATATAAAATAAAGTAGACTGTAAAAGATTTATATGACACATACCTCAACATCAATGATCTCAATGACATTTTTCCCTAGAAAAAGAAGAAACACAAACAAGTTTTCTTCAGTTGGGTGATAGTGGCCACTATGTGGCTAGATGACCAATATAAACAAAACAAATCAAACATCACCATAGAAAAAGAACACATTTGGGAATTTAATAACAATCATGCAAGCTAAGTTACAATCTAGAAAGATCAAATTGTAGATATCTTGTGAAAACAAATGGAAATCAAAATACAACATATAATAAATAATGTATGACAACTAGCTAGAAAATTGCATCATAGAAGAAAAAAATTGTCCTAAATTTACCCACACATGTGGGTGGGTATCATGCCCCAATATGTCGTGATCCTTAGGGTTCAGAGGAAGTAAATTGCATACTAATTATGTAATGATTGACTGGTTGCATCTTGGCCTTGCATCTCCTTTGTGAGTAAAAAATAAAAATAAGTCCATCATTAACTAGTTGTACTCCATTGTATCATTTTCACATGTTATCTCGACATACTTACCAAAAATGTCATATTTGCCAAACAAATGGCATTTTGGAATTGTTTCTAAAACTATGTCATTTATACCCTCTTCCAATGTATCTAACCAAATGTACCTACTTGATGTTCTTCTTTCATTTTCATTTACATCCTAAAAAAAATTCATTTCGAAAAGAAAGACAACCTCGATATCTCCATATCCTAATGCTCGTCCATATTTTCCATAAACCATAAGGATTAATACTCTTTTATGATTAACATTGTACAACAATAAAGCTACAGAAAACTAACTATTCGTATAAAACAAAAAGGAATCTATTGGTATAAAACAAACAATGATGCTACACAATGAAACTTAATTTCTATTGGTATAATGAAGCTTAATTTATATTGGTAACTAGGCAAAATAGAAATGAAGTTATTGGTATAAAAAAACAACATTGAAGCTACACAAAACACTCATTCAATTGGTATAAATTCCAAACATAATGAGAAAAGGAGCAATGCATCATTCTCTACCATGTGTTCTACAAAAAAAAATGGTAAAAATACTAGATGAAAACTCTCTTCTTTACAATGCATTTTTAGAAGAATAAATGGATATCCAATTAATTATATTCTATTTAAAAAAATCCATTTACATTCCAATGCTGAAGTACCTCCACATAAAGAGATATAACATTTCAAGTTTCCACATACATCATAGAAATTCACAATGATACTTCAATAAAAAGAATTAATTAGACCTAGACAAATCATATACTTGTGACAAGAAAAGGTATGCAAATCATTGGTTATCTTGCATAGATAAAAAAGTTTCACTGTTTTGTTTGCAGATCCTATAGACAATACCCACTCATTGAAAGAATTGAACACAAGATAGTTAAACTAAATAAATAGGAATACATTTTATCACAAAAAACCAAAATAATACCTCAACCTAAAACAAAACTCATACTACAATAGAAACAAGAAAATAAACCTTATTGATTTGCGCATGAATTGAAAGAGAAATGAAAACAATTACAGAAGAAGAAAAGTGTGAGAGAAAATAAAATGGTACACTTTATATTATATTAGGTATATACAAGAGTATAAAATTGGTTGATAGAAATATTTTATGAGTTAGGAGAGTGATAATATTTCACCCACCTCATTGTAATAAACTTACATATATAATCAATATTGGACCAAATCAACTAGGCCTAAGTCTCATCACTCAACTAAGTTACTAAAATTACATCACTGAAGAATAGCATAGCCTCAAAGCGAGTTTTGATACAAAGAAAAAATGGGTTATTATGAGTAATGGATCCATTTTTTGTCTTCCTCCTACGCCTTATTTGGATGGTCTTTATAAATTTCTCATTCAATCTAATTCAACACCTTATAAGTGTTATATTCTTTCCACGACTAACCTACGTAGTGAACCGGGGAGTTAGAGGGGGGGCGGAGCCCCCCCTTTGTTGTGCCGATTGCGTAG
>APFE030052026.1:23300-69894 GCA_000404065.3 Pinus taeda | reverse complement strand
CTATTGTATTTTTGACTTATATTTCTGCAATTTGAGGAAAAGGAAGGCCAGGGTTTTGTAGACTTCATTGTGGATTCTTGTGGATTATTATGTTGATGGGGTGTTTCCTACTTGTCATTGTAAGTGTGTTTATGTGTTCCATTTCTTAATCTCTTACTGCTATTTAAACAAAATAAGTGATAAAGTTTGAATTCATGCATGCCATGCTCAACTTTCAATTTTGTTTAAAATCTATGTTTTCCACTGTCTAGAGAGGATTCGAATTCATTGTTCGCCCTCTTTAGCCTCTCTTCTTTCCTCCTTGATCATCTCTTTTAGCTAAAGGCATCAGCATAAACTCCTACCTTGCCCCAAAGACCCACCTGCAAAAACTGAGCAATCCCCGCACCCTGAAATGCACTCCCTCCAATTGCCACCAAAAAATCCAAAAACTCTAAACCAATCCCCCATATCAGTTTACTAGCCTAAAATCCTTGTTCCTAATTGGTCAACTCATCCTATTGACAAAATCCATCGAGTTTTGACCCGAGAGAGCCTTCTCATACCTCGTAGGCTACGAGGTGAAATGGTTTGATGTAGCTTTGAGGTTTGTCTATCTCAGCCTAGGTGAAATCTCAAACGCTAACAGGTTACACCCCACTACTACATGTTACACCCAACTATTAGATATCCCATTAATTTCCCCATCAGTTGGAACTATTTTAACTTATTTTAACTCATTTAGATTGAATTAAATAATTACAACTCAAAATAAAATCAACCTAGGGCCCTCAAATTTAGGAACCACTCTACATGACTCTAGATAGACTCCCAACTTGAATTAACTACGCCAACTAAGTCAAATTAATTTAGTTAACTATTAAAAGTTGTTATGAGAACTATAAATACAATTTAATTCCTAATTTAATTCAAGGACAAAAATAAATTAGGATTTTCTTGTTGCATTTTTCAACACTCCCTCTCAACAAGAAATGGATTACTTGCTACCCTAATCCTGCCTCTGTGAAACTTGAATTTTCATCTTGACAATGCCTTTGTCAAAATATATGCATCCTTCTCCTCTATAAGAATGTACTCCAACACCATGATTCTCCTTTGCACACAATCTCGTAGATGGTGATACTGGATGTCGATATTCTTGGACTGATCAGGAAAAACTAGATTCTCAGAGAGCTCGATGCAACTATGATTTTCACAGTAAATCATTGTAGGATCCATCTGCTAACAAAATAACCCAACAAGGATATTCTTCATCCATATATCCTTACAATTTACCTCACTAGGAGCCATGTAATCTACTTCTCTTGAATTGAGTGCAATTGATCTCTACTTCTTGATAACCCAAGAAATTGTTGCTAACCCAATACTAAAAATTCCCCCTGATGTGCTCTTTTTGTCAGATGGAATCCCTACACAATATGCATCTATGAAGCCTTGAAGTGTCACTCCCTCTATCCATTTGTACCAAAGACCAAACTGATTGGTACCTCTAAGGTGTCTCAACACATATTTAGCTATCTTCTAATGATTATTGGTTGGCTTAACCATGGCTTGACTAAGTTGGTTAACTACAAAAAACATGTTTGTTCACGTGTTCACCAAATACATAAGTGAACTGAAAAGATGTTTATAAACACTAGCCTCCACTACTTAACCTCAAGTAGCATCTTCCTTCCTCCAATTACCTACTAGAGGAGTCTCCATGGGATTGCTACTCTCCATGCAAGAGTTCTTCAGTATCGCATTGGCATACTTCCCATAAGAGACAAACAATTCCTCATATGTTTGCGATACTTCCAGACCAAGAAAGTAATGCATGAGCCCCAGGTGCTTCATCTTGAATTCTCCTTAAAGATCCTCTTTACAATATTTTATCAGGTTCTCATCACCTGTTAGAATAGAATCATCAACATATAATACTATAATCAATAATTTACCTTCAACCACAATATGGTAAAGATTCTCATATGCTTCACTTTTGTTGAATCCCAACCCGGTGAAATAGCTGTCAATTTTAGTGAACCAAGCATGGGGTGCTTGTTTTAGTCCATACATCACTCACTTGAGTCTTCACACATGTGAGTCTTTGTTGAAGGTTTCAACTCTTTTTGGCTACTCAATATACACCTCTTCCTCAATCATACCATTGAGGAATGTTGCCTTCACATCCATATGATGTATTTTCCATCCCATTTGTGTTGATAGTGATAAAATAGATCTGATTGTAGAGTAACTTTCTACTGAAGCAAAGGTATCATCGTAATCAATTTCCTCCACCTGAGAGAATCCTCCGGCCATAAATATGGCCTTGTGTTTCTCCACACTCCCATTTATTGCCTTCTTTACCTTGCAAATCCATATGGAACTCACCACTAAATTGTGTGTGGGTCTTGGTACCACTTCCCAAACATTGTTTCTGATAACAAAGTCATACTTCTCAATGATGGAATCAACACATACTGGTTGTAACTCTACTTTCTTGAATGAGGAAGGCTCAACCTATACACTCTCACTCAGCATAGCCATGTAGCTAGTGTACTAATCAAGTGACCTCCTCTACCTATGCTATGATGTGGGTGCTCCCACATTCCCTCTAGAATCAAAAACCAATCTGTTAACCTCTCTGGTGCGCTTCCTTTCATCTCTCGAAGTCTCTACATGATTACGCTATTCCACTCTCTTCTCCTATTTATGTGGTCTAACCGTTTTTTGGAAAACACAGTCACGTCATCAAGGTACACCACTACGCTTTATCCGATGAGTCCACAGAAGATGATTTCCTTGGCATGCTAAAAGGTTATGACGACACTCATGAGCCCAAATGAAATTCATCTGTATGTGAACATACCCCACTTGGTACGAAAGGTAGTTTTAAGGCAATTAGGTTTCGCTTCCACCACCTCATTATATTCTGAAAACCCGCCAAGTAAGGAAAACGTATTTGCCCCATATATTGTCTTTAAAATATGCTCCATAGATGGCACAGGGTAATTGTCTTTATCCAAGGCATAGTTCAAGTTTTGAAAATCAATGCACAAGCAGATTTCCCCGGACTTCTTACATACAGGAACAAGGTTAGAAACCCATGTGGAATGATAAACTCTGTATATGAGCCATGCATCCAACAACTTCATTAGCTCTTTTTATATGAGGGGTTCAATGAAAGGATGTACCTTGCTTAGCTTATGTTGAAACAACTTGAGCCCTTCCTTGATTGGAATGAAATGTTGGATTATTCACGTGTCGTACATTCTCATATCATCATATGTCAATGAAAATACATCCTCGTACTGTTTGAACAAGAAAAAAAAGGCTTGTCACTCTCGCTATGTGCAACAGGTACCAAGATTGATGAACTTCATATCTTGTTTTGTTCCCAATTTTATCCCTTCATGCATCATAGTGGAGTTGTGGGCCTTGTTGTTCCTTAGACCTTGAAAGTAGTTTTGCAAGTCATAAAGATTTTCTAGAGATACCGCCCCCTTGGGGATGAGGTTACTTTTCTTGTCATAAGCCCTAGCCTACAGAGACTGCTCATGCTTGTCTACATCTATCGCTATGTCTTTGAAGACATTAGTGTTGGCCATCAAGTGAACTTTCTGTTGGTCATCATAAAAGAACATAGATTATTTACGTTATCATAGATAGAAGGCTTATACAAAATTTCAATAGTAAATATATCGCTAAGTGGTGGCATCCTAGAAGTTGCTTTTGCTAAAGCACTGGGAACTGCATTATGCATTCATGGCACAACAATGATATTGAATTCTTGGAAGTTAGATGTTAGTCCCCATAACCCTTTCTGGTAACTTTGGAGATGAGATGATAAACAATGTATGGTGTTACATACCTATCATACCACTATTTCCGAATCACCTACCACTTTGAGTGCAACAACGTTGAGGCTAATGGATTTTTATAAACCCAACACAAGTGCTTCTATTCAACAATGTTGTTTGTGCACTTGACCTCCAAGAAGCTCGAGATAAAATGTTTCATGTATTTTAGGTCAATAAAGACACACCCGACTCTAGATCCATCATGTGTCTTTGATCCTTCAAAGTATATGGTCCACAATTTGTTTGTACACAAACCGTTCGACGTGTTGGTACTACTGCTACTACTGCCACTGCTACTGCTACTTTTACTAGTGTTACAATGTTCTCTACAAGCTTCATTTCCATAATTTTGGCAAGGAAGGAGACACAATTGCATGTCTCATGTGGTTGGAGTCGACTATGTGAGATAACACCCCAGCGTTGTTTCCAAGAGGCAGTTGCCAAATATGAGTTATACGAAGGCCAACAGTTCATTCTTGACGGGAGTGACTTTATGCCTGATCTATCTCTTAGATAACACCCAGATCTGATTTCTTACATCGTTATATGGAAGCCACAAGTGTGAACATTACGTAGAAAAGTACCCATTCAGCTTGCTAGACCAGTCTCTGCTAAGCAATAAGCCATATGGTTCTGGTATGTCCATAAAAATAATGTTTATGAACTCGTGAACTTAGACATAATGAGATAGTCAAATGATCACATCCTGAAGTTCACCAATGGTTGGTACGCATGTCTGATCAAATTCGATGATGTACACAAATGCCTTGCTCCATTGTGCATTGATCTTCTTGTCAACGAAGAGCGGCATGACGTTAGTTGATGTACCAGAATCAACGAAATAGTTGTGAACATTGTAGTTAAATATTTTGAATGAAAGAAAGAATGGAGGGAAAACCGAGTTTGCTTCTTCCATCCAGAGTTTGTTGATCACAATTGTGAGTGAACCGGAAGATGTGCTTGCTCCCTTGTTAGTAGAGGCTATGTTGTCTGTAGATGTTTGCCCCAGTGCATGTAGCAGAATATCTTGCTGAATTTGAATGTTAGCCAACTCAAACAAAGAATTGTTTGTGTGACTTTTCTTCATGTCCTCCACAATGTTGTAGTCAACATGGCTGGGGTTTTGTCAGCAACATTTTTTTCTAGAAACATCCATTTGAACATACCCCAGTTATGGATGGGGTTGACAGCAAGGTTTTGATATCACACCGTTGCATGACCATGCAAGGTACACCGAAATAGTCTACATGCAACTTCGTCGTACCATACTGTTGTGGCCACCAACAACCCCCCTCCTTATGAAATATTATTGATGCTAATATTAAATAACTGGGGAACCTTAGTTATAAAATCCAAGGAAGTTAAAGTAGCGCTTACATTTCTTTTTCACAAATAAAGTTACCCTCAAAAGATTAGGAAGCCCCCTTGGAAACTCTTAGAATCTAAGTTTATAATAAGGTAAAAAATATCTCTATCAAGGGAAATCACATCACAAGAAAATTGCGGGATGCCACCTCACAAACACAATTCCAACATTCGTGAGATAGCAATAATAAACAAACATATCGCATCGCACTCAGCATAACTTACATGAAACACTTCAAAATCTGTCGATGTGCGATGGCGCCCATTGCAAGATCGCATCTCGCAAAGAACAGGTTAACAAAATTTCCATACATAACATTCCTGCGACCTGCGATATTGCGATATCATGATTTCGCAATAAGCGACGTTGCGACATCATATCAGAGCAATGTTGCGATGTTGCGATTTTGCGATGCTGCGATTTTGCGATGCTGTGATGTTGTGATTTTGCGATTTTGCGATCTGTGATGCTGCGATAGCAAATCGCAAAATCACTCCATCACAGATCTTTCGGGCAAATTATTCAAGAAAAGTATTTTCCATAAGCTGACTCATGTTTATGTGCTTTAAATGCTAATAAATGAGTTAACTATCAATTATTAATAGAATATGGGTGCGTGCTCTTTAAAGAACATTTCACGTAAGGTGGTATATTTGGTATGTCTGCAGCATTTAAAACTTTCCCATCACCCTTCCTCATTCATTTTCACCTCACTTGTGAATTGCAGGCACGGAGAGCAGAGGACAATACAAAACAATAGGCAAGCTAAAATGGGAAAGAAAAGCAAAGCCCCGAGCTTCGAACAAGAGAAAATGGCTCCTTTGTATACAGAGAAGACTTGTAACAGAGACACAGGAATAGTTACGTGGGAAGGCATGTATAATATGCTCGAAGAGGAGAATCCCATAGTAATGGAGGTTATAGCTGTTGCAGGCTCACAAAGTTCTTCTGAAGCATCCCTCGCAGAGCTAGCTTGCTCATTTTTACTTCGGATAGGAGCGAGGCCAAGAATCCTCCCATACACGGACATGGTCAAATGGATATTGGATAGCACAGAAATAAAAAATAGACAATTCAAAGTTCATGGTCAAGGACTCATTGGTTCATTCGCTGCGTAGGATTCGAAGCTCATGTATCATCTACCGGAGCCACAAGAAATCTACAATAGACAGTTTACAGAGAAATTTGTAAAAGAAAACCTAGACCTGGTAGAAACTACCAAAGACTGGTCTAGGAGAGATGAGCCGCTGAAGAAAGATAAACACGGTATGTACAGTATTGGTTCCCTTATCTCTCCATACTGCTTTGCTGCTGCCATGCTGTGTAGAATATTTGGAATGCCAGATATCAACAAATTCTCATCCGAGTGGCTACCATTATTGGATGCTGCCACAAATGCCATCATTGTAGATTGGGCCAAAATTTTGTCTGATAACTTGGTCATAGCCATTGTTAGTTACCGGTCCAAAAGAACTGCGGCTCAGAGAATCTATCCTCCTTTTTACCTTTCCGCATATATAATGGATGCAATATGTTATGTTTCTAAGTTTCATGTTATGGGTTGGAAGTGGACGACACAATACCCTTTACCCATCCATGTCTATCATAAAAAGTTATGGGACTCTCAGTTCACTCCATACTTCTACCAAATTTGTCATGGAATTATGTTACCATTGTATAAAATTGTGTACGATAAGGACCCTCCAAGATGCTCGCCTGAAGCACAAGTAGACATCCTCACTGTCGCAAGATGGTTCGGGGAAGAATTGTTTACTTATGTCAAGGTATTTGGAAGTTTTGCACCCCCTCATGTCCTACCTTTATATATCCCTAATAAACTCTTAGCCCAAGAGAACGCCTATCAAACTTGTGGGGAAGGTGGCCTAACTAAAGAATTAAAAGACAAAAAGAAGGCTATATGGCCACAGTTTCCTCTAGCCTATGGGGCCTTCTCGCTATTCGATGTAGGCCACACCTTCGCAGAAGTAAAGAATATCACGTGCTTATAGCTATTCAAATTCACAGCAAGGCCATTTGACCCTCATGAGGTCACCCACAATTTTATAACTACAGTCAAGATAAAGGTGTTCTCTGGAGAAAAAGATTTATTTGATGATATATTCCAACAGAAAAACACATTGGAAGAAATTCTGCACACAGCCCAATTGCAACTATCTCCAGAAGAATTCCAAAGGTTCAAAACATACAGGGAAAGAAGGCTAGCTAGTATTCCTTTAGAGAAACTATGCCTAAAACCCTCAAGAGAACCAACTCCAAGTGTTAACCTTAATGGAAGTTCAAGTACCAACGGATCTAAGTCCAAATCTGAAAAGGAAATGTCTGAACACTCTAAAAGATCCAGAAATGAACTAGATAAGAGCGAAGGGTCAGTTAAGGATACTGCCTAGTCAAAAGAACTTCTACATCAACAGGTTATTGCCTCCCCGCAAAGAGATCCTCCCCCTCTCGTCATCCAAGCACCATCAATCATAGTTGAATTAGACAAATAATGAGAAACCTTCAACGACTTGATCAATCTTGAAGGACAAACCATGAAGACAAATGTCAACAATGTACAGATAGTAAAAGAAGTAGTCACAAGAACAGTTAGTGAAGTCTCAGATATGGAGCATATTCCTATTTCTCCATCCTCTGAGCTTGTACTAAAAGTAGAAGAAATCCCTCCTCTAGATATATTTTATAGCCCACAGCATAAAGTAGTAGTAAGAAAATAAAGGAATAAAAAGGAAATTGGAAAGCACACTCTCTCAAAACACAGAATAATTAGACGTCCTGTGGAAAGATCCCACTAGCAATCCTACTGAAAATCTCACCAAACTATCTCAGATCGCAGGAGCATACGCCTCCGCTACTATTGACAAAGCATATGAGGTACAACAATTGCTAAAGGAAAGGGAAGACCAGATACTAGCACTGCAACAACAATTGCAACAAGCCCACGCCAATAATGAAGCACAAAAACAACATGAAAAGTTGCAGCAGGACTTCCAGCAAATGAAAATAGGGTATCAAAGAAGTTTGGATGAGAAAGGAAAGCAGTTACAAGATTTAAGAGAGATGCACAAAGACGACCATAAGCTTATAGAATTTATTACGGAGTCCATTTCCTTGAACGAACAATTACTACAGTAGCAAGAAGCACTGGGCCAAAAGATATCACAGTGGAGTCATTATTGTGAAATCAATGATAAAACTACTAATCAAGTGGTAGACTTGCGAAGTGACTATGATCTAATTGATAAATGGGTGACTGAATATTTGGCTTGGCAAGACACGGACAAGGGTAAAAGAGCAAGTGCACCAAGAATAAATGAAAACCACAAGGAAATGCTCTTTAACAAATGGGATGAGCAAATTAGAGGGGCAGAACAGGCAGCAAAAGGAGCAGCCACGGCAGCCAATAGACTTATTTATCGTGTAAATGAAAATTTACACAGGGAAAATTTGATCACAGAAACTACTCCAGGATACTTACCAAATGCAAAGCAGCTAGAGGCAAATTGGAAATAGAGAGCTCAAGAAAAGGCCAAAGTAATCCAAGGACTAAGCAAGTTAAACTGGGATTGTTAATGGACATACTTGGTAAAGCCTCATAGCCAATGGATGATTGTTTAGTGCATCATAAATTCAATCGAGAAAATGGCGCCAGCTCTGGTAGATTTTGTTTTCTCAACCCGGTTAAAAGTGGAATTCAGCCACCCAACTCTCCTTAAACAGATGCTGCATACATGTGATTTCAGAGATCAAATACAGAAATAGTTTAATTTTAGTTTTAATTTCATTTTATTTTCCTGAAAAGAGGACGGTCATTTAAACCGCATCCTTTATTTTTGTAATAATTTATTTTTAGAATTAATCAGTAGTATTTAAACCCTTCTCATGCATTTAGAGAAGGGTCCGGAAATTTATCAAAAACTTGTCCTCAGAACATGCACTTTTGCACCCTTAGAGGAGGTTTTGGTGAATGAATGGAATAGGGATTATTTGATATTTGTATTTGATATCTACTACTGATGTTGCACTTCTATACTCTTAGTGGATGTTAAATCAAGGAGAGATAAATCAATTGTCGCTTGAAGCTCATGAGTAGGACTAGTTTTAAATGGTACTTTTATCTCTTAACCATTTTTTCTTATGCGTTAAAGTGATATTCAGTTTTTAGTTGTTTATATATTACAACATGGATGCCTGAGTTATCATTTGGTACTTTTGTATGGTGATAACTATTTGTTTATGTTTAGTGTATGAATAGCTCATTTATGTGATAAGTTTTCACAACTGTTTTGTATAACTTCTTATACGAAGTAGTTCATCTTTATTGAATTCTTTTCTTATAATAGTTGAATGATCTTTATTACCAGTTATTATTTGAAATCTTTTTAGATCGCATAAAAGAAATATCACACCCCGGGTTAGCATAAATTTTGATGTTTTTATGTTTATTAGAATACAATAGCATAGCATTAGATTAGAATTAGGATAGAAGTATTCCATTTAGAACAGAAATACCCATCTTTCACACACACACACTGAATTGGGAAACTGGTCCCATATCCCCAGTCACACCCGCTATACCAAATGGATAAGGAGCTGCCAACCAAGGTTCGGACCAGGCGAGTATCCCCTTTATTGTTGACCTGATTTTCAGGGCCTTCAACACATACCTCGAGTGTCTGCAACTGTAGGTAGAAGTTGTCCAAGTGATATTCCACCTTTATTGCTCTGTTAGGGTCATACTTTTTGAGCATTCTCTCTAAACGCTTTGGCATCCTGTGCAAAGAACCCAGGAGAGCCAATGGTCCCTAAGTAGAAATTGCATGTTTTGGTCAGCCATGTCTTCTTCTTCTTCATCCTCCTCCTATTCTTCATAGTTTGACGGTTTTGGCTACGAGTCTATTGGTTTGTCTCTGCCTCTACCTCCTTCACTGCTTTCCCCTCCACCTCCTGTACCGAAATCTGATCCCAAGATCATGAGTGTGTCTCGTTCTCCCTGTTGGAAGACTGGAGGTTCCTCTTCATTGTCAACAACTTCTGCCAGACCTTCGAGTGTGAAAATAACTTCTTCTTCCACTGATGATATGAAAACTCCTATGGGAGTGGTATTTGGCTTCGTTGATGCATAAGGAATATCTTGTATTCCTTGGTTTAGTTTAACTGTCTTCATGAATTGACGGGTTATGGGACAGGAAGAGTGTTGGCATTGATATGAAATTTTGTGTTCACATCTGGGAGGTGAGGAGTAGCCAACTTTATAGTTGGGAGGAGGTGAGAGGGAGTGAAAATTATTGCCTTGACCAGATGATTGATGAGTGGGGGTGAGAGGAGATTCAACCATAAACAACTGGAGGCCCTCCTTCTAGCGCCAAAAAATTTTGACGGTGCTTGACCCACCAACATTCAAGGGATCTCCTCGATATGAAGTCCCAACTAGACCTCACATCGTTTGGTGTAGGAATCCCATTTGGTATGATGACCCTCTTTCCGTTGTCTTAAATTTTTTTCTTACCTCTTACTTTTTCAGTGCATGACAGTGGTATTCTTTGTCTTCAAACAATGAGGTTCACGTGCTTGGTGAATGCTTAGTGTTATTTTTGTCAAGGTTCTTTTACCACAGAGGGAGAGGGTAGAAGTGAGTCTCAAGTCGAAAGGGAATATTCCCAACTTGGTCAGAGACACACAACACAGTAGGACATGCACAACTTTCGGCGAAGTAGTCCACACGGATGCTACACTCACAAACACACAATGAACAAACAACATGTACAACACCCAGCAGAATATTCCACATGAGTGTGATGATCATTATAACATTTCTTTATAATGGTTATGTGGAGTGTCTGGCAAGATAGCCCACATTGGCAAGACACTGTTATGAAACCAACTCAAGAAAAAAATAGAAAAGATAGATCAACGCCTTAGAATTTAGCTTCTTCGAGGGGGAAACCTCCTTCACACTACATAAATGAACAATTCTTGGATGATACAAATGAAAAGGCCTCCTTTCTATATATAGGAGTCTAAGGGGTCATAACATAATCAGAGCCAACATAACAATAATAATGTAAGGGCACAATAATAACAATAGTGGGCTTCTATGGGGCACAATAGTAACAATATGGGCACTAAATGGGTACATCAATATAATAAGTGGGTTGTACTAATAACAGTAAGGGGTTACACCAGTAATATAGGGGCCTAACATGCCCCTCTCCTTCAAAAAGTGTTGTCCTCAACGCTTGAGTAGTTCTTGATGCTTCTGTATAAAATTCTTGTCCTCCCATGTGGAATCTTCAGCAAGTAAGTTCTTCCACTTGATGAGATACTCTGAAATTGATTGATTTTGTAGCTGTTGGGTTCTTATTTCTATGACTTCTCTAGGTTCCAATATGATTTTTCCTTCCTCTTCAATTTTTGGCAATATTGTTTGAATTGGGATCTTTTGCAACCTTTGAATAAGTGGCCATACTTCTTCGTCCTTCTTTGATTCATCCCTTGCTTCATTTATCCCATCTAGTTGGATAACAGAAATAGCATAAAACAATGCTTCCACATCCTCATTCTTTCTTAAGAGTGCATCTGCAACAAAATTTTGTTTCCATTTTCTATAGATGATGTCAAAGTCATAACCCAACATATTTTTGACACATTTTTTTTGTTCTTCTAAAGATAATAGTTTTTCTAAAAAGTATTTAAGACTATCATGATCCATTTTTATCTTGAAGAGTCTTCCCATTAGGGAGGGTCGCCATTTCTTAAGTGCATGTAGTATTGCCAACATTTCTTTCTCATAAATAGCTTTGTGTAAAAACTTTCCCTTGATATTTCCTTCTATCTCTAGAGTTTGAGAAGTGGTAATTTCTTCTAATCCTTTACAAGATATGGTCGGATTCATTTTTTAATGCTCGATGTGATCTTTCACTTCTTGAACATTTTTCTTCTTGATATGTCCTTCTATCTTTATAGTTTGAGGAGTGGTAATTTCGACCAATGAATTACAAGATATGGTTGGATTCATTTCTTCTTTCTCGATGTGATATTTCACTTATTGCACCTTTTTATTCTTGATATGTCCTTCTATCTTGAGAGTTTGAGGAGTGGTAATTCTTGCCAATGCTTTACAAGATATGGTCTGATTCATTTCTTCTTTCTCTAGGGTGGGGTCTTAGCGTATATCCTCTTCTTTTAATGTTTCTTGATCCTTTTCTTCCTCCTCTTCATATTCTATGTAAAATAATTTCTTCTCAGCACACTTATGACCTTTAGTGCATTTTCTATCACAATTGTAACAAAGCTCTTTTTCTCTTTTTTCTTCTGATTGTTGTGGTGTAACCCTTGTAGGTTGTGGAAGGCTAGGAGAAAAAACACTTCCATATTTATAGTTGTGAGGGGTATGCTTCCTGGTTTCCATAATTTTGCTTTCCACTATGTCATAAAGCCCTTTTACTCTTTCCAATTGTTGTGGTGTTGCTCTGAAGGAGGTATTGCTCTTTGTATCCTCATAATGTGCTATCATTTCCTCCATGAGAATTGACCATGTAACAAGTTGTTTATGAGAACAAAGCCCTTCATACCATAAAAATTGATCTGGTTCTAAATATGAAGATGCAATACACACATTTTTTAATAGTGGTACACCATGTAGATCAAAATATTGCTCCATCTGAAATATCCAATTTACTGGATCCTTGCCATCAAACTTCCTCATCTTGCCTTTTCTTGATTTTAGTAGCTCAATATTGAAACGACTGTAGCTCTATATTTTCGAATCTTTAAGTTATGAAATTACAACCTGCAGTAGCCCTCTATTTCCTCTTTCCAATGCCACTAGTCTGATACAAATTGGATTCTCCAAGGAAGATTTATGCAAAATCTCCCACAGTTACCTGATTATAGACTAGTTCAGTAGAGCGAACTTGTACGACATGCCACGAGGCACTGTTTCGACCTTTGGCTGTAAGAAATATATAAAAGAAACTACAGTCCATCCACTTTCTAAACATTCTTATGAATTTTCAATTCAATGCCTAGAGAGAAAGTTATGACTATTTTCCCTAGGTCACCTATTTGGAATGTAATTCAGGAATCTGCAAAAAGACCAACTTCCACAGATCATATCTCCACAAATATAGCGCAAAAAGATTTGAAATTTGGATTCAAGCTTCAGTGTGATTTCATCTAAAATATTTTTTTTTATCTTCTGAAACATCGCAGAAACAAATTTATAGCGAACATACCACGATGACCTATTTGGAGCAGTGAAACCCTAAAATCCAAAGCTCTGATACCAAATGTTATGAAACCAACTCAAGAAAAGGATAAAAAAGATAGATCAACACCTTAGAATTCAGCCTATTCAAGGGGGCAACCTCCTTCACATTACATAAATGAAAAATTCTTGGATGATACAAATGAAAAGACCTCCTTTCCATATATAAGAGTCTAAGGGGTCATAACATAATCAGAGCCGACATAACAATAATAATGTAAGGGCACAATAATAACAATAGTGGGCTTCTATGGGGCACATAGTAAGAATATGGGCACTAAATGGGTACATCAATATAATAAGTGGGTTTTACTAATAATAATAAGGGGTTACACTAGTAGTATAGGGGCCTAACAGACACCATTAACAACTTATACAACACATTTTCCTAACCATATGTATTACAAAAACTGAAATAGTTCCACTATCTTAATACAAGTTAAAGCAACATGCATTACAAGTGTCCAAATAATATTCTTACAAACAAATACAATACATGTGTGAAAACATGTTGGCCTATTATCAGGCTTCTAAATTAAGTGAAAGTTCCAAGACACATCCATACACCATTACATCACTATCCCCGATAGCAGGGCGTTGGAGCAACTTCTCACTCTTCAAAGAAAATACAACAGACTCTCAAGGCTATTTGGGAGGAGCCAAGATGCAAATTATTTTCCATGTACAAATGAGGGGTATATATAACCAAGGGTGAAATTGACCCTTGTTCCTGTTCAACTTCCGCCATGACTATCTGACTTACATGACTCTTCAACTTTACATGATTGTTCAACTTTACATGTGGTTCTCTTGGACTTGCACATTACATTACATTGATTACAACAGTATGGCCCATAAAATTGATGTGGCCGAAATGACTCATGACATGAATCAACACGAACAAGCTGGTATGTGCATGTTGCTACTGGTGTCCATGTCAATCTACTGGTGCTCTTGTTGTGTCATAGCTTCACCTCTGCATGGCAAGGTGTGTGGATTCTTCAATGCTCTTGGTGTTCACTTGATGTTTCACGTGCATGTCTCTCCTTCACTTGTACTTGGCATGATCCTTGCATTCGTCCATTCGCAAACAAGTCTGCCTGCATGCACTCCTTATTCATCCCATTCATTGTCACACCATGTCTCATCCATGTACCTGTATTTTTAATCACTCATGATAAGATCCCATCAAATCTAGAAATCTCCTAGTCTACCATGATGCATTATCTTTCTCTTTTAGATGTAGGTGACCAAGAGCGAGGACAAGGCTCTGAAACTATGCAAAACACATTTCAGGCCAGAGTCTAGGCTTTGGGCACTGTCAATGAAAATTGCACTGTGGTCACTAGGAGGCTGAGATGGGCAATCTATATCAGTAGTGACTCTCTGCGAGATTTGGCTCAGCTAGAGGATAGATATGCACAATATTTCTAGGGAGATAGTGTAGGCAATAGGTGAAGACTGGTAGTGAAAACTGTGTATATTTTTTGGGGATTCTGGTAGCAAGCTGCAAGAGGACCTTAGCCAAACTGGGTAGAGCTGGGAGGCTGGCTTACAGGAGATATCTGCACAGTTTCCGGGTTGAGCTGGATGTTGGGCAATTGGGGGATAGCCCATGAAAATTATGTAATTTTTAGGAGGAGCATTAGGCTAGCTCATAGGGTGACTGGCTGATAAAACTGCGTAATTTCTTAGGGTAGTGCAATGACAGGCAGTGGGTGTTTATACAACATGTTTGCACAATTTCTTCAGTCAGCTAAAGCGAGCATTCTTGGCAATTTCTGCACAATTTTTTGCATGAGTGAGTCCCGAGGTCACTGCATGATCAAGCTCTCCAATTCACTACCTAGAGGCTTCTTGGTTTTGCTTGTAAGCAGTGCAAATTGAGATGGCTTGCTGAGAAACTTCTGAGTTGTTCTGGGTGACAGTCAGGTGGGTCGACTCCATGATTGCACAGTACAGACCACCTTGGAGGCAACCTCAAGCTCTGCATAATTCTGAGTAGCATTACATGATCACTGAGAGATGAGACTGCATAGTGCATCTCAATGAAGGTCCGACAATTGGAGGGTGGTCTGGTCGACAGAGTTTCAACAAAATTAGTAAGTGTGTGGACAAGTTACTTCATACATGCATGACCTTACGAACACACACTCAACATGGCTTGACGACAAGACACCTTGAACCGTTAAGACAACACACACTCAGTGTGACTATCTGACGGGTGCGAGTGAAAAGCATGACATTTGTGATAGATCATTGAACGACTGTGGCGAAACTTGCTTTACATTGCATACAACTTTGTGTGTGAGTACAATGGATGCTTACATAGCAAATAAAACTTTCACACACAAAGACAAACCTTATGCATGGTGAGAACATGACGGTAGGCATGACATTCTGACCAACATGCTAGAAGATGTTCGATGGATGGTCAAGCGAGGAGGGTGCAAAGACTCAACAAGGACTCATAGGATGAGCCCAAGTTCTTGCAAACATCAACGAAAAACCCAAGAAAGGCTCTGAAATTGGGTGTAAGCCAAAATTTTGGAGGGTGTTGCACTCACTACAATAGAACCAAAGATCTTGAAGTGTACCACATCTGGATTATTACCTAAAAAATATTCTTCTTGTGTACTCATCCTGAGAATTCGATGAGGGGTTATGTTCTGAAAATAAACATTTGTGTCACATGCTTCAGCACATAAGTGCAACAATAGTGCTTAATCACGTAACATAGATTGTGCCACTCACAGAATACTTTTGTTCTTCCTTTCGGCCACCCCATTATACTTTTGGTTATGAGGTGTTATTAATTCCCATCAAATTCCTTCTTATGCATAGAATTTCTTGAATTCATTTGAGACATATTCTCTAGTGTTATCACTTCTCCGAGATTTAACTTTCCTACCAATATCTTTCTCTACAAGTGCTTTAATTTCACAAAATTTAGCGAACATCTGATCTTTCTTCTACATGAAGAGAATCCA
Organism: Pinus taeda; assembly: GCA_000404065.3. NCBI lineage: Eukaryota > Viridiplantae > Streptophyta > Pinopsida > Pinales > Pinaceae > Pinus > Pinus taeda. The sequence goes on along the minus strand of APFE030052026.1, from coordinate 53,412 downwards.
ACACTTGTGAGTAAAATCATCAACAAATATACGTGCTTGGTCATGGATGTTGTCGAGAATGGTCCACACACATCTGAGTGAACTCAATAAAGGATCACTTGCGCTAATATTTCTTTATCATGAAAGGAAGCTTTGCTATACTTCTGTAATGTACACACTTTGCATGTATCTTTCTACTCCAGTGTACCCTTCGGAATTCCTCTATAAATTTGTTGCATGATATTCAAAACTCAGTGGTGCAAGAGATCCAGTCTTCTATTCCACAAATCACCAATGTCTTGGCTTTGCACCTTCTTTGTTTTAGTTCTCAAAGCATCACAATCTTCTACATCCAATTTGTAGTGGTTCTTCACCGAAACTCCAATCCGCATCACCTATCGTGAGGCTCCGTGGTGAAGAAAATCCTTTCCCTTGCCAAATATCACATTCTAGCCATGGTCCTCCAAAATGGCAATTGAAACAAAATTCTTCTTCAAACCTGGAATATACATGACATTTTTTAATGTGAGAGGAGAACCAAACTCCCTCTAAAATGTAAGAATATCAAATTTGATTGCGCTATACCTCCCATCATCTCCTACCTATATGTGCATCTAGAGGTCCTTCTCATCCAATTCATTGAAGAACCCTTTGTTGTTAGTCATATGGAATGAGGCTCCACTATCTAGGTACTAGACAACCATCACAGATGTCACCATGAAAGTGATGAGGATGAAATGTAGTTCTAATTGTAAAGCAATCGCTTCACCTATCACTCCTCCTGAGGGCTTCTTATCGGCCTTCTTGTGAGGACACTTTGTGGCATAGTGTCGTAGCTCATGGTAGTGAAAACATTTAATCTTCGACATGTCAATGTTCTTATCATCGTAACCGGAATTTGATTTGGAATGGGATGAATTTCCTTTCCCTTTCTTTGCCTTCCTAGCTAAGGCACAATTATCCTCATCATCATGCTTGGATGAGGATCCATCTCTGGTTTTCCGCTAAATGTCTTCTTATATCAGTTCATACAACAATCTCTCCCACTTTGGTAGTTTCTCCCTCCCATTAACTGATTCCTGGTATTTGTTCGAGCTCTTGGGAAGTCTTATAAGTGCTAGGATCACCAAATCGCCTTCAACAACTATAAATCCAACACTTCCATTCTCAACCCTATGCTCAGTGAAGTTGGTCAAGTACTTTTATATTGTGTCTCCCTTCTCCATCTTGATCTTTCAGTACTTGTCCTTTGGTGCTAACTTCCTATGATCACTGCTATTTTGAAACAGGTCTGTCAAGGCCTTCCACATTGCAAATGAAGTTTCTTTACCATGGAGGCTTTAGAAAATATGATCTTGAACTCCTTATAGGATAATACTTCTCACATTTTCCACACACTTTCTCCATTCTTCCAGATCCCGGGCATCATCTGGATTAGGAATATCTTTGTCTATTAATTCCTTAAGCTTGTTGTCTTCCAACACTGCCTCCATCCTCTCCTTCCAGGAAATATTGTTCAAAATACCTTTAAGGGAATATTCCAGTCTCAATCCGTAGAATGACATCCTACTGGATTTGAATTATGATACTGAAAAATTCAATTTCTCCTACAAAAGACAAACTCATATGACCCTCTTCTATAGTGATTTCATCTCTAATACCATGTAGAAATTCCTTGTAGATTCAAACTGTAGATTGTAATATGCGACAAAAATTGACTTGAATCTACTCTACTCATCAGTGGAAACAATAAACGACCGATGAAATCATGATGCATTAAAGAGAAAGAATTCAATAACTCATAACACAATAATTTTTTAGGGAAAGCCACAATTAAAAACCCCTGTTATTTATATATTACGTTAATCAAAAAATATGAGAAAATTGCAATGTTTGTCTCAAACCCGAGAAACCTCTACACTACCTCAATCCATTTCACTGCTTCAACCAATACTTAGCGAACTATGGTTCTTGCCAAGCTCCTATTTCCTTGCACAGTTTCCTACAAAATCAACCCATATTTGATTAGGAAATTCCTCAATAATGAACTGTGAATCCTCATAGGCCTTCCTATCATTGCATGCACAACCTGTACAATTTAGATGATTATACAACTAATAGTACATTGTCCCTAAACTCTAATCTTAATTGGGTATTTCTCTGAACTGACATATTGTTGACGATGCTAGACCCACTAACATTTAGGCAATCTCCCCTATATGAAGTCCCAACTAGACCTGACATAGTTTGGTATAGGAGTCCCATCCAATACGATTGCCTTGTTTCCATTATCTTAAATATATGCCTTAGCTCTTGCTTATTAGCATGTGAGAGTGGTTTTCTTTGTCTTTGAATAGCAAGATTCCCAAGCCTAGTGAATGATTATTTTTACTTGTGTCAAAGTTCTTTCACCGTAGAAGGAGAGGGTGGAAGTGAGTCTCCAGTAGAAACGGAAGAGTGCCAACTCTATTAGAGGAACAAAACACAATAGGATATGCGCAAATTTCGGTGTAGTAGTCCACATGGATGCGGAGGTCACACACACACAAGAAGGGATATCACGTACAACACTCGACAGAGTGGTCTACACGTTTGCAATGATAATTATAACAAGTTTATGGGAAAGGTTATGTCTGATTTCCGGTGAGGCATCCCACATGGGAAAGATGTCATTAAAAACCTATACAACATATTTACATAAACATATGTATTAGAACAACTGAAATAGTTCAATTGTTTTAAAACAGGTTGAAGCAACATGCACTACAAGTGTTCAAATATTAGTCTTACAAACAATTAGAATACATATGTGAAAATGTGCTGGCCTGTTATCGGGCTTCTGAGATAATCGAAAGTTCTAAGACACATCAGTACACCATACATCACTAACCTCAATAGTGGGTATTTGAAGCCATAGCTCGCTCCTCAAAGAAAAGACTGCAAACTCTCAAGGCTATGTGGGAGGAGCCATGGTGAAAAGTCTATTGCATGTATAAATGAGTGGTATTTATAGCCAAAGGTAAAACTGGCCCTTGTGACTCTTCAACTTCCATCATGACTGTTTAACTTACATGTCTCTTCAACTTTACATGACTCTTCAGATTTACAAGTGGGTCTCTTGGAATTCCACGTTACATTACATTGATTGCATAGTATGGCCCATTGTAATGATCTAGATGAGATGACTCATGACATGACTCATCACGATAACGTTGGTATGTTCATGCTGCTAGTGGTGTCCATGTGCAGCTACAATGCTACTGAGTGATGCATGTGGACTTGGTGTATCATAGCTTCATCTCCACATGGCAAGGTGTGATAAGTCTTTGATGGTCTTGGTGTTCACTTGATGTTTTCACATGCATGTTACTCTTTTGCATGTACTTTGACATCCTTCATGTGCTTGTCCATTTGCGTACAAATCTCCTCGCATGCATTCCTCATTCACGTGTTCATGAAAAAATATCCTCTCATGCATTCCTTGTTCATCCGTTCATGAACAAATATCCTTGCATGTGCTCTCCTTGTTCATCTTGTTCGTCATCGCGTCATGTCTCATCCATGTACCTGTATCTACAATCACTAATTGATGAGATGACACCAAATCCATAAATCTCTTAGTCTAACATGATGCATTATCTTTCGTTTCTGGATGCAGCCGATGGGGAGAGAGGAAAAGGCTCTTTATAATATGGAAGATAGATTTCATCTAGGATGTAGGCTTCGGGCACTACTGGTGAAAATTGTGCAGAAGTCACTGGGACACTAAGATGGACAATTCATATTAGTTATGATTGTCTGTGGGATATGGCTTGGATATAGGGTAGGTATGTGCAAATTTTTGAGGGAAGCAGTGCAGGTAGCAAAGGGGGTTGGCAACAAAAGCTATGCAATTCCTTTGGGGAACTAGCAGTAGGCTACAGGAGGCTTGCTTTGAAAAAATGCACAAATTTTTCATGGAGCTCGTAGCGAGATGCGGGAGTGTTGCTGGCAAAAAATACGCAATTCCTGGGAGTCTAACCTACTGAACATCCTTGTGTGGTTTCTGAGCTGAGTGAGATGTTGGGGAGCTTTTTGACTGCTCATGAAAACTACGCAGTTTTTCGATTGTGGAACAAATCTGCTGATTGCGTGACTGGTTGTGAAATTTTTTATGGGAGTGATTCCCAAGGTCACTGCACGATCAAACTCTCTAGTTCACCAGCAGGAGGCTTGGTTGATGTGCTTGCGGGTAGGGCAGACTTAAATGGCTTGCTGAGCAACTTTTGCATCATTCTGGGTGACAATTAGTCCTGTCGATTCAAGGATTGCGCTATGTAGGGTGCCTGCGGGACAACCTAAATCTCTATGCAATTTTGGGCAGTAGTACACAATCATTGAGTGTTGAAACTTTGCAATGCAGCTCAGTGACGATACCATTGTTGGAGGGTGATCTGATCGTCAGAATTTTAGCAAAATGACTAAGTGTGTGAGAGAGTGAACTTATGCGTACACAACCTTGTGAACACACACTCAACATGACTCACCAACAAGACACCTCAAACCATAAAGACAACATATACTTTGTGTGGATGACCACCGGTGGGAGTGAGAAGCGCGACACTTGTGATAGATCATTGAACAACTGCGATGATGCTTCTGCAACAATGCATACAACATCGTGTGTGAGTGTGATAGATGTGTACATGGTGTACACAACTCAAACACAACCTTCAATATTGCCAGAACGAGGTCGCAGGCATGACATTGCAATCAACAAGTCAAAATAACAGTCGGTCGAACAAGTGAGAAGGAAGCAAGAAAGGTAGAAGAAACACATAAGATGAGTTTTCACGTTTGCGCACATTCATGTTACTGAGGACATGATGATATGACAATGACAATCAGTCCTGCAAACTCAACTAAGAGGAGTACTTCCAAAGATGTTATTTACTTACCATACTTACCCTTAAGATGATCATGCATCCAACAGAGTTTCCATGCGGTCCTAATCTTTCCCATTACTCAATCCCTTGGTTCTTCTCCTCAACTCCTTAGAAGCAATTTCAGCATGTCACCTTTTCTTGTAGTCACTGAGAGGTAGATATGCACATTTTTAGCTGACAATAATTGATGCCAGAATGAGTTCCTGGGAGGCCCACCTATGTAGTTTCTACATGTAAGACAAACAAGAAAACATGGAAAACACTATGCAGTTTTGAGGCTCATGGCACTGTTGCGGGACATGGGTCCTGGGAGGAAACCTCTGCGCAATTTGTGAGTGTAGTACAACTCCCTGCTCTACACAGTTTTGAAGGGCAGTGTTGGTTGGGGTATCTTAGGGCTGTGGGGTTTTAGCAGGAAAGGGAGGTTGGTGTCTCTACAATTTGTGGGGTTTCAGCAGGCAAGGGAGAAAGCATGATGGTTGTAAAAGCAAAGAGCACAGTTCTGGGAAGCTGGATGAGGCTAGGATTCTCAAGAAAATGGCTTAGTGTGAGATTAGTGGAACATATGTAAACATTGATAAGACTTGACTGCGACCACACAAAGACACTTAGTGACACCACATAGACCATCCAACATACATAAGACACACTTTTCTTGATGCAACAACCTTCATGACAAGAGTGCATGAGGTGAGTGTGAAACATGTCTATGTGATGACAATCACTCATACACAAATAATTCCCTTGAAGCAAGACAACATTCCCTTTCAATGACAAACAAAAACCCCTATGCCCAAAGATGACACATGTTGAATAATGATGAGAACATGGAAAACTCTTAAAATCAAGGAGAGCAGCTTGAAATCATCAACTTACCAACAAGTCACCAAGGGTGATCAATCCCAAGATCCAGGGTAGGCTCCAAAATTTGCATGCAAGCTGAAATTTTGGAGGGTGGTTGTAGTTGCTACAACACTTAGTGACACACTAGTAGAATTCCAGCTCTTTGTATGGACCTTGTTTCATGAAAAGTACATATAACCTTTTCGAAAGTATTTTTCAATGCTTTAATCATGATGGCTTCTACACTGGCTTGTGTGAATGATGTAGTCCCTACCATTCTATACATCAGTTAGCACATATTACAAGCCAAGTCAGCTTAGTTATTTCGATTGGGGATGAGGGGTATATTGGTGCACAAGTAATATCACTTTGAGAGTTTAAGTTTCATCTCTAGTGTTCCTCTACTACCATCATGCCTCAATAGTACCCCGACAGAGTCACGCAGGAAGACAAGCATCACTTTGCTACTACCGAGCCTGGTTAGTATCCCAAAATAGTTACTTGTGTCAACTCTCTACACAGGAAGCCTTTCTCTTCTTTCGCCTTATTCATTTTTCATTATTTTTTTTCAAAGAACTATGCATAGGCACTTACTTTTTTCAGAGGTTTAAGAGGGATCATGACTTATTGATATTATAAGAATTTATTCCTTTAGAGAAGTATGTTATGTATACCTCTCAAATTCTTGTTAAGTTTTCCCCCCTCACCTTTCTCTACTTAACTTAACTGATAAGGGTTAACCCAAAATAACCATTTTGAGTAGGTGGTACTAGTTAGAGTGAAAGTGTTGTGTTTTCACCAAGACTCACTCTGGAGAGAACGTATTTTCCATCAAAAAAATCATCGATTGAAGACAACAAATTCATAGTAAAGAGAGATGACAACAGATAACTAGATGTTGATAGCTTTAGAAGTCCTCTTAGGTTCGCCTGACCTGTCTCAAGAGACAAACACAGTTTCAAAAGAGGCTAACCTATGGGTACAAGAAAGAAAATAAATCAAAAAGAAAAAATCAAAAGTAAAGAGAATGAAAAACAAGTAAGAAAAGTAAGCAAGCAAGAAAACCAAACCAAGCATGCAAACTAGAAAGAAAAGAAAAGAAAGAAGCAAAGACTACTCCTACTCCTATGCTAAATAGTGTATGGGCCTACACATGTGAAGTGATATTCCCAATGTAGCCATCGACATATTGTTTGGCCCATGTTGGTGAAGGCATGGTTCACAAGAAGCACAGTCAAGAGAACCAACAGACACAAAAGATATAAAAATGAACACCAACATGCTTCAAGTTCTAAAACATCCACAAAAAAGAAAAGAGTGAATGCACAAGACAGACATTTTGCGTACTTAACATGGTGATGTGACACACTGTGTGTAGATGATAAACATGTACACTCTTTGTATTGTGACATATGAGCAAACATGAGAAAGACCGATAGCTTCTATTGTGCAAGCACACTCATTGTGTAAGATTCCTCCAAATCTTGAGTGATGGGATCACGTGTTTCTAGTGGAGTAAGTGAAATTTGTGTGCTCGACTGATATTCAGTGCATATAGATGACTAATGAGGAGCCTTGCATGTTTCAAAAAAAATTTCATCGAAAGTTGAACCAACCTCAAGAAAGCGAGGACCTAACATAACCATTAACCTAGGCTAAAGTGCCTTGACAGCCTATGGGGTTTCCACTTTGTCAATAGGTAGATCATTAGGGACTAGTGGCTTAGACCAATTAACAATGAGTGAATCAACATCATGATCAAATGAAGAAGTATGGGGATCACAAGAACCACGATCAGAAAATTTGTGATGTTCTTCAACATCCTCATGATTTGATAAATCATACAGAGGAGTAGATGAGAAGCAAGAATGCTCATCCTATTCTTTTCTGGAAAAATTAGATGAAACATTAAGTGGATTCTCGATGAAATATTTGTCCTCTTCAGTACCGAATGATAGACTGACATCGAGTGTGTTCTGTGAATGATAAGAAGTAGGTACATCCGTGGATGAATTTTCATGAGGGAAATCAGAGATAGTAGAATCACCAGAGATGTTAGGAAAAATCAAAGGAGGCATAGATAGAAGGAGGTCATCCTTTACAGTGGGTTCATGTTCAAATTCTCACACACTCATTATGATAGCACAGGTTTGTTGCCCAATATCCACTCTGTCTATAGATCGATCCTAATTCACAACACGTGTGGAGTCCAGAACAGAAGAACACAAGTAAGTACAATCCGAATGATCAACGGAATGTGGGGACAGAGATTGAGGGAAAAAATCCAAGTGACAACCAGTAAGCTTGCAAGCCAAATCTGCATAGATATCAAGTGCAAGTGGTGTAGGAGGACTTGACAGTTGAACCAAAACATGTCCATGTTCTCCCACATCACTCTGCGGGGTTGGATATGTTTGATGAGGGCAAGGTGGACAGTCACTTGTGACAAAGATTCTGTCTGCTTGTGATTATGCAACTCCATCACTGAAGTATGCTGGGCAAGGTTTGAACTTTAACTTCACTTTGGGATAGAGTGAGTTGGTAAGGAAATATTCGAATCTCTCCATGAGATATTGCAATTTCATCTAAATTTTCATAGCTTCCAACATGAACAGATGGAAGCTCTATGAAAAATCCATAGGCGATTCATACGGGGCCTTCCGAAGTTTTAACATTTTTCTATCAAGTGCTTCAGGATCAAAATGGTGAAAAATAGATGCAATTAGATCACTGAACTACTTTAATGAGTGCACAGAGTTATGAGACAGTATGCTACACCATCGCAATGGGTGGTCTTAAAATGTGTGTATGAGCACTGAACATAGCTCTATCTCATTAAAACCTTCCACGTTCTCCATGAGCACATGGATGCCATCTAAGTTCTCAATCTAGGCTACTTCACCTTCACAATCATACGTGATTTGCGAAAATTCATCCCAAAACTCCCTCTCGACATGAAACATATGTCTGTTGGAAAAAATTTTCATAGGGTGAACTATAACAAACTCCATGATAGATGTGCAAAGATTCAAAACATATTGTGAGGAATCAGCTTGTTCTTTGACCCTCCTTCTAGCGCCATAAATGTTGATGGTGTTCGACCTGCGAAAATTCAGATGATCTCCCCGGTATGAAGTCCCAACTAGACCTCACATCGTTTGGTGTAGGAGCCCCATCTGGTACGATGGCACAGTTGCCATTATCTTAAAGATATGCCTTAGCTCTTTCTTGTCATCACATGAGAGTGGTCTACTTTGTCTTCGAACAATGAGGTTCACTTCCCTGGTGAGTGATTAGTGTTACTTGTGTCAAGGTTCTTTCAGCATAGAGGGAGAGGGTGGAAGTGAGTCTTCATTCGAAAGGGAAGAGTCCCAACTCTGTCCGAGACACACAACACAATAGGACATGTGTAGCTTCCAACGGAGTAGTCCACATGAATGCGACAGTCACAAACACATAAGAAGGGATAGCACATACAATAGTCAATGGAGTAGTCTGCGTGAGTGTGACGGTCGTTATAACAAGTTTATGGGAAAGGTTATGTCTCATGTCCGGTGAGGCATCCCACATGGGCAAGACATCGTTAACAACTTATAAAACAAATTTTCACAAACATATACATTAGAACAACTAAAATAGTTCAACTATTTTAACACGGGGTAAAGAAACATGCACTAATAGTGTTTGAAGATTAGTCTTACAAATAATTCCAATACATGTGTGGAAACGTGCTAGTCTATTATCAGGATTTTCAGTTAGGTTAAATTTACAAGACACATCGGTACACCATACATAACTAACCCCGATAGCAAGGCATTGGAGCCACAACTTGCTCCTCAAAGGAAAGACTACCGACTCTCAAGGCTGTGTGGGAGGGTCCAAGGTGAAACGTTTGTTGCATGTACAAATGAGGGATATTTATAGCCAAGGATAAAATGACCCTTGTGATTGTTTGACTTACATGACCCTTCAACTTTACATGACTCTTTAGGTTTACATGTGGGTCTCTTGGACTTCCACGTTACATTACATTTATTACAACAGTATGGCCCACAGTAGTGATGTGGCCAAGATGAATCATGACATGACTTGTCACAACAGTGTTGGTATGTTCATGTTGGTGGTGGTGTCCATGTTGAGCTGTAGTGTTGCTGAGTGATGGATGTGCTCCTGGTGTATCATATCTTCATCTTCGCATGACAAGCTATGTGAAGTATTCAATGGTCTTGGTGTTCACTTAATGTTTTCACGTGCATGTTCCTCCTTCTCTTTACTTTGACATGCTTCATGTTTTCTTCCATTCATGAAAAAATCTCCTTGCATGCATTCCTCATTCGTCCACTAGTGAAACAATCTCCTTACATGCATTTGTTGTTTTTCCATTTGTGAATAAATCTCATTGCATGTCTTCTCCTTGATCATCGTATTCGTCGCTGCGTCATGTCTCATACATTTACCTGTATCTACGATCACTCATTAACGAGACAACATCAAATACAAAATTCTCCTAGTCTACCATGATGCATTATCTTTTGCTTTTGGATCCAAGTGACCGAGAGAGAGGAAAAGGCTCTTGAAAATGTGCAAGGAAGATTTCAAGCCAGGATGCGGGCTTCTAGCACTGTCGGTGAAAATTTTGCAGAAGTCACTGGGAGACTAAGATGAAAAATTCAAATCAACAGTGACTGTCTGCAGGATCTATCTCGGTTGGAGGGAATATCTACACAAATTTTTTAGGCAAGCGGTGCAGGCAGCAGAGGGGATTGGCAGCAAAAAATACACAAGTCCTTCGGGGAGAATGAAGATTGTTTCAGGAGGCTTGCTTGGAAAAAATCGCAATTTTCAGGGACTTGGTAGTGGGCTACAGGAGCAGTACTGGAAAAACTGCACAATTGCTTGAAGGCTGGCCTACTAAACATCCCTGTATAGTTTCTAAATTGAGTGAGATTATGGGTAGCTTGGTGACTAATCATGAAAACTACACAGTTTTCCAGGCAAGAAGAAGGTCAGCTCATTGGGTGACTAGCTAGAAAAACTACAAAATTTTTAGAGGGAGATAGTGATGGACATAGGGTGTATATCTATCATGTCTGTGTAGTTTCTTCAGTCAGTGGAGCAGGCACACATTGTAGATTTTGCACAATTTTTTAGGGGAGTGTGTCCCGGGGTCACTCCCCATTCAAACTCTCTGGTTGATGAACTGGAGGCTTAGTTAATGTGGTTACAGGTAGCGCAGATTGAAATGGCTTGCTGAGCAAGTTTTGCATTGCTTTGCGTGACAGTCAGTCCGGTTGATTCCAAGATTGCGCAATGCAGGCTGCATGGAGGACAATCTTAAGCTTTGTGCAAGTCTCGAAAGTAGTACATGATCACTGAGGGCTAAAACTGCACAACGCAACTCAGCCAAGATCTACCTATTGGAGGGAGATCTGATCGTTAGAATTTTAGCAAAATCACTAACTGTGTGAGTGAGTGAACTTGTGCATACATAACCTTATGAACACACACTCAACATGACTCTACGACAAGACACCTCAAACCATCAAGAAAACATATATTCAATGTGACTCACGAACGGTGCGAGCAAAAAGCACGAAACTTGTGATAGACCATTCAACAACCACGATGACTCTTGCATGATAGTGCATACAATATTGTGTGTGAGTGTGATAGATGTGTACATGGTGAACACAACTCAAACACAACCTTAAATATGGCTGGAACTAGGTCGCAAGCATAACATAGAAATCAACATGCCGAAGACGATAGTTGGTAGAACAAGTGAAAGGGAAGCAAGACATGTAGAAGATACACATAAGATGGTTTTTCGCATTTGCGCACATACATGTTACTAAGGACAGGATGATATGACAATGACAAGTAGTCCTGCAAGCTTGACTAAGAGGTGTAATTCGAAAGATGTTATTTACTTACCATACTTACCCTCAAGATGATCATGCATCCAACAAAGTTTGGATACTACCATGATCTTTCCCATTACTTGGTTCCTTGGTCCTTCTCCTCAACTCCTTGGAAGCGATTTCAGCATGTCATCTTTTCCTGTAGTCACTAAGAGGTAGATCTACACAATTTCAACGAACAATGACTATTGCTAGAATAGGGCCTTGGGTGGCCCGCTTGCACAGTTTCTGCATGCAAGATAGACAAGAAAACTTGGACAACACTGCACAGTTTGAGGCTGAGAGCACTACTGTGGGATAGAGGTCCTGGGAGGACACCTCTGTGCAATTTCTAAGTGCAGTGTAGCTGACTGCTCTGCGCATTTTTGGAGAGCAGTGCTAGCTGGGGTCTCTGTAGGCTGCAGGGTTTCAACATACAAGAAAAGTTGGTGTCTCTGCGGGCTATGGGGTTCCAGTGGGGAAGGGAGGAGGCTTGATGGTCGTAGAAGCAAAGCACATCGTTATGGGAATTTGGATGATGCTAGGTTGCTCAGAAAAATGGCTAACTGTGAGATGAGTGAAACCTATGTCAAGATAAAGTCCCTTACAACTCAAGATAAAGTCAACCAAGGCCACTAAAATTTAGGAACCACACTACATGACTCTAGATAAACTCCCAACTCTAATTAACTCAACCAACTAAGTCAGATTTAATTTGGTTAACTATTACAAGTTACTATGAGAATTAGAATTAGAATTTAATTCCTAATTTAATTCAAGGGGAAAATTAAATTAGTATTTTCTTGTTCCATTTTTCAACACTAGATTGCTAAACTTTAGCAATCAACACATGCATGACTAAACTCTAAACCCCTAAATCGAATTTACTAAGCTAACTAATCGACAAGAACCATGTCACACTAGTTAATTGCCTCCAAGTTCTCTTATTGTTTTGGAAATTTGATTTACTCAATCTGAATAAGACTAAATTCAAATTGATTCTTTCTTGCTACATTTTTTAACAATTATAGTGCAATAGGGAGTAGAATCACTGCCTCAATTGGAGGCAAGTGGATTGAAAAAATACCACATCTAAGAGAGATCAGATTTAGAAAAAGAAGAATCTTTGAAGGAGGACGAAAATCATTTAGCAATTGTAAATGTCGCTCTGTCACGAGGAATTTGGAGAAAACTTGATAAGAAGAAAGGTAGAAAGCGATAGGTTGTGTTTTCTTCTAGACTTAGTCATCATATTATTAGGTTTTTTTTTGTGGAATCTAGCTCTCTGTTAGCATGACCAAATGATTTCAAAGCATCTGTAAAATGTAATTTTGTTCTCGGAATAAAATTACGATTCCCCTTGGAGAAAAAAATCATTAGAAAAAACTTTCACTCTGTTATTTCAGGCTTTGAGCCTTCTGTCCCATGTCACTGATAAAGTTTCCTAACCCTGAAAACTCACTTGTATTCATGGTTAGTTTTCTATATTTGGTGCTCAGTGTTCTCATTTTATATGTCTTTCAACTATATGTAAAATCTGTTTCTTAGCTGTCCTATGAGTTTGGTCACCATTGATATGGGAACAAAATCTTTTATTTGTTATCTACAAACAATGATGTATATATTGCCTCAATATAATATATTTATTTTCTTTCTGATAAAAAAAAAAAAAAAAAAAAAAATTAATATAATGCACAAAATAAAAATAAAAATTAATAAAATGATGTAGGTTGACTGATTTTTGTACTACTTAAACTAAACACATAAAATTGATATCAAAGCAAGATGTGAATAATAATTGAAAAACTAAACCCATTAATGCTTCATAATTTCAACTTGTTACACCATAGTTATACTCGGTCCATACAAAGTTATATGGAATTTATATTTAATTTTTTTCTGTCTTTACCGCTAAAAAAATGAATGCTTCGTCGCTTGACACTTTGCGGATCAATCGTTGCTCAAAGAGTACTCAACTATGAAAATTCATTATATATGATTATGTCCTCCTTCAACAATGAAATATGACAAAGTGGGGAGATTTTTAAAATTGAACTTAATATTCAAGTGTACTTATAGATGATTTTGGTGAAGAATATTATGGAAAAAATATATTAAAAAAATTATTTATATTAAAAATAAATAAAATATAATTATGTTTGATGATTATTACTATTAATTTTTTTAATGTAGTAGTATTTTTGTGTTAACTTAGAAATTTAATAATGTGTATCTTGTAGTGAAAATTCATGATTATAGTTTTGTGATTCAATATTTGTGTTCTCCGATCATGAGAAAATATTTTCTGTATGTGATTATGCTTCTTTCTTTTCTTTATACTCATAATTTTTTTGGATTTTTACACATTTTTAAGGACATTTTGTAATAGTATATTTTTTAATACTTGAGTTTTGTTGAGTTCCTTCAATCATAGACGAATATGGTTGAGTAAACTTTAAACTCTCGAACACCGTTGTCCATAGTTGAGCTTGTTTGATCAAATATGAATATGGTCCATTATAATTGACAATTGATGAATACGATTGACCATGGTTGTGAATGCATAAATATAGATGGATATGGTTGACCATGTTTAGCAATGTTGAGCATGGTTAATGTTAGAAACCTATTAGACATTTGATAAATTCTCCCTTGTGTTTCAGGACATGGACTAATCGCATCTCGTGGATCCTTATCACTTGCAATGTGATCGTTGACTAAAACGTATGGGTTTTGGTTTAATGACAATCGTGATTCTCAACAAGTGGTATTGGTGGGTTGGTCATGGATTCGATACACACTCGACTTGCATTGGGGGAATATTATTGGACATTGGATAAACCAATGCTCCCCGTGTGTTTCGCAACATGGAATAATCACCTCTTATGGATCCTTATGTCTAGCGATGCAATTATTGACTAACACCTGTGAGTTTCATTTTAATGGTGATTGTGATTCCCAACACAGCCATATTGCCCATGGTTAACTATGGGTGAAGATGTCGACCATAGTTGAGCATGGCCTTTCCATGTTTCACTTTGGTTGATTATGTTGGCCATGTTGACTGTGGTAACCAATATTTGACCCTGTTCAAAATTCTTGACTATGATTGATCATCTTGTATATATAAGCCACATTAAAAGTGCTTGATATAATCCAATTGAACATGTTTGACCATGTTTGAAAATGTTTGACCATATTTGACTATGAAAACTATAAATGACAATGTTTTCCAAGGTTGACTATCATTGACTATTATAACATTATGACCATGTTTGACCATTTTGACATTGTGACCATGGTTGACCATCTTGTCTATGCTAGTTATGTTCCTTATGATTGACTATGGTTGAATATGTTGAATGCGTTTACTATGATTGACTATGCTTACCTATAGTGGCGAATGTGATGTTGTTGAGTATGGTTAGCCTTGTGGATATGGTAAAGCAGTGTGACCATGTTGATTATGGTTGACCATGTTTGAAAATGATAGATAATGAAGACTATGTTTGACCATGTTTGGTCATGGTTAACTATTGGTGACCATTATGACATTATCACATTTTGAGACTAAGATATGGATGTCATAGTGTGGTGTCAATCACATTTTGAACGCATTGTGATGTTGATTTTTGTTCATAAAATTGTGACATGAATTTTTCTTCATCGCATTGTGATGTTCAATTTTTTCGTCGTGTTGTGCCATTTTTATTATTGTGGCATTAACATTTTTTTCTTCATCACAATGCATCATGGATTTTAATTAATCACAAATGACATTGATTTTTGCTTCTTACATTATGACATTGATATTTGTTTTTCACTTGTGAAGACGATTTGTTTTGTCACCTTATGATATTGATTTTTCCTCATCACATGCAATGTCATTTTTTCTCATTGCATTGTGATGTAAATTTTTGTTCCACATGATGCAACATTTTTTTTTGTATGTCATATTTTCTTGACTCATTGTGACATCAATTTTTATTTGTCACATGCAACATCAACTTTTGTTTTTATCATTTGTGACATCAATTTGTAATCAACACATTTGACATAGATTTTTTTCATTAAATTGTGATGTAGGTTTTAGTTCATCACATTCAATGTCAACTTCGTTCATAGCATCGTGATGTTGATTTTTCTTAAAATGTTGAGTTTGACCATGTTTAGACTTCTTTGAACATGGTAGAATATAAATAATTATGATTGACTATGGGTGAGCCTATTTTACCATGGTTGTCGACATTTAATTATATATAAATATAGTTGATAGTATTCACTATGGTTGACCATGTTAGCCATGGATGACCATGGTTAAATTTTGTTGAGTTTGCATGAACATGGTATGGCTCCATTGTTGAGCATGTTTGGCCATGGTTGATCTTGATTGACAATGGTTAAGTATGGTCAAACATGTGCCACTGCCGGTGAACATTGTTGATCATGTCTGATTATGGGTGAACATGGATTCCAATGGTTCTCAATTTTTAGCTATAGACGAATATGGTTGATTATATTGACTATGGTTTACCAATGCTAACTATTCTTAAGTTGATTGATCATGGTTCAACATTATTGAACTTGCTTTCAAATTGGTGAGATGGTTTGACCATGGTTGATAATTATAGAACTTGTTTGAACATTTTTGGGCTTTTTGACAATGGTTATCAATGTATTACTGTAAATTTTTATGGTTGACCACATTTACTATGGTTTATCATGTTGACCATGGTGACCATTATTAACCATGAATGACCCTGGCCAACCATTGCTAAGTTAGTTTAACCGTGATTGAACATGGTTCAACTTGTCGACCATGTTGTAGCACGGTTCTCCATGGTGAACATGCTTGACCATTGTTCAACATATTTGACCATGGTTAGCTATGGACAATCATGATTGACTACATGTAAACGTGGTCAACTATATGTTTAACTATACCTTATATACAATGAACCACTGACCAGATCTCCAAAGTTCTCACTAGAAAGAAAAGTAAAACTATTTTTGCAACATACAAAACTCTCAAACATCTTTTCGAGCCACCTAAAAATATATCCAATGCTATGTTGGACCTCTATGTTTATCAAATCCTATATTCTTGTAGTAAATAATACAGTGTGAAAACTGACAAATCCTTCAAATCTCACCTCAAAGAGCACCTAGTAGAAACTTTTGATAATTGTATCACATTCCGTTATCACGAAGTTGTCTTATCAATCCAAAAACTCCATTTTCTTTCACCAAACCAAAATTCTTTCTTATGTTCACTATTACTCCAATTCTATTATTCATGACGTATTTGAAAATGAAAAGCATACTGATAATTTCAATCGAGAAGATGGCTATAAACTCAGCTAGTCTTGGAAACATATTATTCATTAATGTCATCAATAATAATCATCTCTCCGTGCTTTCTATCTTGGTTTCATTCACTTTCAAAAAAATCCATTCCTACTCTCCATTCCCCTTTCCCCTTCTTCCCAATATTGTGTTATTTTTTCCTCTCATTGTAACCCCAAACCTGGCCTTACCCCTCTCTCTTCCTTTATCTCCTAATATTTTTCATTATCGTATATTTTTTTTTATCTTTATTTATTAATTTTATACTTTTGTCCTCTTCTATCCATTAATTGTTTAAAAATTTAAATAAATTTTTATAAATTTTCCGTAATAGTAAATTAAATTCTTTATTGATCCTTATTTAATTTCGCAATGTCTTTTAATTTATTCAATGTCTAATGAATTTTTCTAGTTACACTTTTCATGTAATGGTTATTAATATTTTTCTTTAATTCTGAATCTCAACAGTCTTATTTAATAACTTTATAAATAGGTGGAATGCATGTTTGATATTTTACTTGTTTACACATAGTTCATCTAAAAAAATAACACAAACACCATTTATCATATTCACACTATATGGCCATATTAAACATGATTATCAATGATATCACCCATAATTTATTATGTAAATTGCCAAACTATATAATTATAAATAATAATAAATCATAATATATTAATATTAATTAAAAAACAAACAAATTCTTCCATATGAGATTCCATTGCTCTCTTATAATATCAACACACTTGAAATAGCTCTTTCTAAAATGGTTAAAATTAGACTTTTTAATATCAAACAATAATTTTTTTCCAAAGAAAACAGCGAACTTTTTATTACCAGGATAAAAAGTTACAAGTATATGCCGAGGCATTCAATTTGCTCTATATCTTGTTGGTCATAGAGCTCGCTGGATGAGAACATTCAGTCCAGCCAAACATTTAAATGCACCACTAAGCAAATACACGGCCTCCTCATATGAGGAAATTTCGGCCAGTGTCTGTTAAAGGTGAAAAACACATAAAAAATAAAAAAATAAAAATAAAGACAAAACTGCAAGTGAAAAATACCACAACGAGAACAAAGGCTTTGACATGTGGGGGGGATCATAACTTCCTCCCCTTTTTCTTCTCGACCTTTCGCCATTCTCCTTGGGACGAAATTATGGGAATAATTTGAAGTGGATTTTCATCGCCGGGTCGGGGGTTTTCCTTGTCTGAATCAGAGGTGTCTGATGAATTCTGCCTTTTGGTTCCACTTATTTCCATTGGATTTGAATTCTTTCCTGATTGTGATTCCATGGGCTGTTGTGTAGGGATCTTCTGAGTTTCTGTTTCTTTTGGAACTGGTTCTTCCTCTTCACATTCTTCCTCCTCGTCCGAATCTGAATGTATAATTTTCCATCCCTTTTGTTGATTTCCAGTTTTCTTCTTTCTGCCACTGTTCTTTTTATATTCTGGACATGCATTTTGGAGATGTTGAGTTTGCTGACATTTTCTACACCTGAAAGCTGTATTTTCATAATCTAATGACTGCATCCAACTACGATCTTTGTTTTTTAGTTTGATGTTTCCCGGTAATCCTTTAGTAAGATCTACTTCCACACATATGCGTGCAAAAGTAAAGATTCTTTCTACTATTATTTGTGTATCCATTTTGATATATCTGCCTATGACGTTCCCTATGCTTGCAAGTATTTTTTGATCCCAGAAATGGATAGGGAGATTATGAAGACGTACCCATACAGGCATTGTAGATACAACGAAAGAATTTGCATCAAAATCCGAGAACCAGGGAGTTATAA
Organism: Pinus taeda; assembly: GCA_000404065.3. Classification (NCBI taxonomy): domain Eukaryota; kingdom Viridiplantae; phylum Streptophyta; class Pinopsida; order Pinales; family Pinaceae; genus Pinus; species Pinus taeda. The sequence goes on along the minus strand of APFE030052026.1, from coordinate 34,617 downwards.
AGAGGCCCGATGATCCCTAGAACCAAGGTCCTTCCTAAATCACAAGATCTCTAACTTCTGATGATTGGAATTTAACTATAAAAAACCCTTTGGAACAGAGGTGGATCTCACAATCCATAGACCATTTTGTGAATATCCAGTGAAACAGATCCAAGGGTTTGGGCCAAAATCCATTAAAACGGCATATGATGGAAAGCTTCTCATAGCTGCAACATACCTTTTCTGCTTCTGCTGTATCGATTGTTAGTTATGGAGTTTGCTACATTTGCTCCACTATGTATGGACTTGGTTCTGATCCAACCTGCTTTGGAATTGTTGGAGAAGCTTTCCCTCCTTGTAAAATATTCTTGTAAGATGTTCCTTCACTTTTGTACTGCTGGTGTAGATCTAGGTTGTGATTTGATATGGAACCACTTCCTCCTTCCATTGATTTTCTTGTTGTTGCACCTCCTCTTAGTCTCATATTGAGAATGATTGTAGATCCTGGTTTCACTTTATAGTCCTTTATGGGTCTGAAGTCCTGTAGCGATCTGCCCCCTGCTAATAAGTGTTACTTGTCAGCCGAGTAGCCAATCTGATCTGCTATGTTGTTTTTCAGATCTATTACGCTGTCTATAGCGTTAACCCAGGTCAATTTTGTATTCCCCGTGGGTGTTCTAATGAAAATTTGGAAACACTTGGGTGTTATCTCCTCGTAGCTGGCGATCTGCGACCAGGGGCCAGTTTTGTGGTCTTCCCTTCGCTCTGAAGTGTCTTCGATACTATCCAGATCTGTCCCATCCAGATCTGCATTAGATCTGTGTAGAACCTTGATCTTATGAAAATAGTTGTGGATCTGCCTTGCCTTGGGAAGCCCTTCTATGACAGATCTATGGCTAGAGGAATCTGCGGCAAGAAAGGTCAATTTGTTTCCAGATCTAGGCTTTATCACTGCCCACGGCCCAAGATCTAATCGCCCTGTTGCTAGAGGGCTTCGATCTGGCCCTCAGAATCTCCTCTCCTTTGATTGAATAAAGACGACAACATTTTGAGACCTCAGATTGGTCTTGAGTTCCTGGGCAATCACCCTCACCAAGCGCCAAAAGGGGGATCGCTCATTATTCTTCTGGTACTTACGGGTCGCATGGAGGGAACCGGTGCTAAACCTCCCTCTGTGAATCCTCTTTACTCCTCATGTCGCTGGAACAGACTTCGGCCCAGCTTTCGTTGCATGCTGCCTCGACAATGCCTTCTTGCCATTTGGCCTCCAGGCTATCTGCTTCCTGTGGGCCCTCCCTTTGTTGTTTCTCGAGCCAGCACCATCGCTGAGCTCGATCGCATATGCCCTCGCAAAAGCCCTCGCCATCGCCATCCTCCAATATTGTTTTTCATATCAAACAATAATTTAACATAGATATAAATATTTTTTAATACTTAAAATTAATTATTTATTTTAAATATTAAGTTTAAAATTAATTCTTATAAATATAATTTTTTAATGCTTAAAATTAATTAATTGTTTTAAATATTAAATTAATTTCAAAATTAATTCTTATAGTAATAATAATGTTTATAACTTATAATCTATTTAATATACCCACGTAGATCCAAAATATAATCCACACATGTCTACCATAAATGGCACTTATTTTAATAAAAGAAATTATATTGAAATTACATAAAGCTACAAATTATATTTTAAAATATATAAAGGTATATTTTGAATATGGTTTCAACAATATGTCATATATGTTAAATTTAAGATTAAATTAGATATATAAATTTAAATTCTATTTTCCTTTTATAAAAATATATTGAAGTTATATAAATGTTTGTATGTTAAAATTATCTACACACTTCTGTATAATTATATATTAAAATTTATTAATTTTTTAATCCTCGCTATTGCATTAACGGCTCTAAGGAAATGAAACCCAATATTTTGAGGTAAAAATGGTAATATGAAGTATAATTATCCTTAATAAGCAAAAACAATCAAGAATGAGTGGAACTGTAAATCAGTGAATAAAGCGGATGTTGGTTGCGTGTAGACATTTTTCGTGAATTGATATGGTCATAATGATGATATTTTTTATCCTTTCATAAGCATTTTCAGTGGTAGTCTTCGCTTGCCCGCAAAGTGGATGTTGGTTGCATGGAGATAATTTTTTATGAATGAATACGGTCATAATGATAATATTTTTGATAAGCATTTGCTGTGGTAGTCTTAGCTGTTTCGCAAAGTGGACGCTGGTTGCATGCAGAAATTTTTTTATGAATGCATATGCTCAAATGGTGATCTTTCTGATGCCTGCACTACCGGGAATTTTCTTTGCTTTGATGCTCTTTGATAAGCATTTTTGTTAGGTTATTGATGGGCATAGATGCTTGCACAACAGGGAATTTTCTTTGCTTTGATGCTCTTATGTATAGGTATGATGCATGTTTGAATAATCAAAACTTTTTGGCTTTCCAAAGAATGTTGGTCCATTATCTGTTTTCTTTGCTATGTGTTATATGATATGTATGCTGGAATAGCCTGAACATTTTGGCATTATAGTTCCCTTTATATTGTAACATCGTGTGCACATTTGTTCTTTCTTTTCTTTTTTCTTTAAATGGATGTTATTTGTGGTCAATTTATTTATGTGCTCACAATTTTTTTAAACTCATTTATTTTTTTTCTTTAAATGGATGTTATTTTTGTCAATTTATTTACATGTTCACATTTTTTTGTAATGTCATCTGTTTTTTATACATCAGATTGGAAGGGAAGTAGTTTTTTTCTTTTCTTTTTTCTTTAAATAGATGTTATTTTTGGTCAATTTATTTACATGCTCACATTCTTTTGTAAAGTCATCTGTTTTCTTTTTTCTTTAAATGGATGTTATTTTTGGTCAATTTATTTACATGCTCATATTCTTTTCTTATGTCATCTGTCTTTTATACATCAGATTGGAAGGGAAGTAGTTTTTTGCAATGTTTTGTTCTAGTACACTATTATAATTTTGATAGTGATAGAATCAATTATTGTGGGGTGATATTGGGAAAGTGGGTTTACCAGTATTGATATTTTTTATTCGATAGGTTTTAAGTTTAATATGATACTTGGTTGATCCTTTACCCATTGAAGGTTATTATTGGGTGTGCTCTAAACTATAGTAATAGTAAAGTTGTGTGTGCTTTAAAGTATATTAATATTATGGTTTGGTAGAAAAATGCAATGCAACCTTAGGATAAGTGTAAATATTTTTTTTTATTGTTATATGAACTAATAACCAGCCACATGCTCTTTGAGGGTATGTCAAACTTATAAAAGACATATGCACTGGATTTTAGTATAAGAAAAACATAAATTTCGAATGGCTTTGTATATATTTTGTTTCTAAGATATATATATTTTTGGAATATATAAAGACTAAATCATAATAAATCATAATAACTAGCCACATGCTCTTTGAGGGTTTGTCAAACTTGCAAGGAGAATATGCACTAGATCTTAATTTAAGAAAAGCATAGATTTCCAATGGCTTTGCATAGATTTAGTTTCCAAGATATATATATTTTTGGAATCTTATAAAAACTAAATCACAGAATTGAGTATTAACAGGTCAAATTTACAAGGAACATATGCACTGGATTTTAACCATAGATTTCCAATGGCTTTGTATGGATTTTTTTCCCAGATATGTATATATTTAGAATCCTATAAAGAGTAAATCACCTAGTTGAGTATTAACTCAAGATTACCTCTATAGAAACATGGATAGGATTGTCTAATTAGTAATGACACATGGATATGTTAGAGATTACCTTCATGCTAGGAATGGATGTGAAATTTTAGAAGGGTTAGTTAATTAAAGTGTTTGGGTTTTTTCATGTCATCATTAATTGTATTGGTATTTTATTATCTAATTAGTAATGATAGATGGATATGTTAGAGATTACCTTCATGTTGGGAATGAATGTGAAATTTTAGGAGTGAGAATTTGGCTCCTCCAAATCTCTTATTTAACTTATTATCTTCCCTCATTCCACCATCATTCTTAAATATTATTCATGCTACTTGACTTGGTTTAGATATGCAAACAATAACACGTTCCATGGGTAAATTGTTTTGTAGTGTTTTGTTAAGTATTTCTTTTGTCATTAACAAGCAATGGGTTTTCTTTGTTCTGTGGGTCTATTTCTTTGTAGTGTCTTGTTAAGTATTTATTTTGTCATTAACAAGTGATGGGTGGGAAGCAAAGAAGTAGTGGGATAGTGGGTGGGATTGTGGTTGAACAAGTAGTGAACAATAGTGAAGTGACACACTAGACTCGTGAAGTAGCTGATTAAACTTACAAAAAACTTATTTGTTTGGTCAAGTAGTTGATTAGACTTACAAGAAACTTATTTCTTTGGTGAATTAGTTGATTAGACTAACAAGACACTTATTTCTTTAGTGAAGTAGTTGATTAGATTTACAAGAAACTTATTTTTTACTTAAAAGTACAAGAAACTATTCAATTTTTTCAAACTATACAAAGGAAAATATAACTGAAACTTTGAAACTAAAAATATCGTGAAGTAACTGATTAAACTTACAAAAACTTATTTGTTTGGAGAAGTAGTTGATTAGACTTACAAGAAACTTATTTCTTTGGTGAATTAGTTTATTAGACTTACAAGACACTTATTTCTTTAGTGAAGTAGTTGATTAGATTTACAAGAAACTTATTTTTTTACTTAAAAGTATGTGAAACTATTCAATTTTTCCAAACATTACAACGGAAAATATAACTGAAACTTTGAAACTAAAAATATCGCATTGCTATAGCCTTTTAATATTTTTCCTCACATGTTTGGTGAAGTAGTTGATTAGACTTACAAGAAATGTATTTGTTTACATAGTTGATTAGACTTACAAGAAATGTATTTGTTTACTGAAAAAAGTTGATAAAATTTATATGAAACTTTTCAATTTTCCAAACATTGCAAAGAGAAATATAACTCAAACTTTGCAACTAAAAATATCCCATTGCTAGCCTTTGCTAGCCTTTTAATATTTTTCGTGCCAATAAAAACATATATCTATGTTTATAAAACTTTATCTAACCCAAACTTTTTGAATAAAAAAGTATCCAATAAAACCTTAAAAATATCATGTTCAATAAAAATTAAAATGATAAATGTTAATTTTGAAAATATCACATTGCTACAATATTTTAATATTTTCCCTGCCAATGCAAAGATATATATCTATGTTTATAAAACTTTGTTTAACCCAAACTTTTTCAATAAAAATATAACATTAAAATAAAGTAAATATCCTATAATACATTAAAAATATCATGTCTAAAAAAAGTTAAAATACTAAATGGTAATTATATCGTATAGATAATTAAAATGATAAATGTTAATTCTATTATATAAATGGAAGATATTGTATAGCTATGTTAAGCATTAATTAAACACCTATGAATGAAAGAAAAACATTCGTGAAAGAAAAAATTAACAGTTAACAATTTTCAATGATCAATCGATCACTATGATATGTTTATGATTGAGTCTGAATAAACGTCTTCCGCCCACTGCGTCATTCTTGTTACATAAATGCCTAAAATAATAACACCCAGTTTAAGTTATTCGATAAATGGTTAATTGATGGCTTCATGAAAGAATATTAATGGTTAATGCAGGTCTATCATGAAGGAAATTATAACTTGGAATAAGTTATTCTATAAATGGTTAATTGATGGCCTCATGAAAGAATATAAATGGTTAATGCAGGTCTATCATGAAGGAAATTATAACTTGGAATATGTAAAGAAGGGGCACCGACAATTACTTAATGGGAAATAAGATTGATGCTTCAAATGTGAGGGTGTTCTTTGGAAATAATGGGAAATAAGATTGATGCTTCAAATGTGAGGGTGTTCTTTGGAAATAATGGAAAAGGTAGTTTATAGTACTCTTCCCAACTTCCACCATGGTATTTAAGAATATGGTATTTATATTCTTAAATAGTTCATTCGATGGTTAATCCATGTCTATCATGAAGGAATTTATAACTTGGAATATGTAAAGTAGGGGCACTGACAATTACTTATGGGAAATATGATTGATACTACAAATGTGGGAGTCTTCATTGGCAATATATGAGAGTGTTCTTTCGCAATAATGGATAACGCATATGTGAGAGTGTTCTTTCGCAATAATGGATAACGCATATGTGAGAGTGTTCTTTGGAAATAATGGATAAGGTAGTTTATAGTCTCTTTCTTTCGAAATAATGGATAAGGTAGTTTATAGTCCTCTTCCCAACTTCCACCATGGTATTTATATTCTTAAACACTTCATTCGATGGTTAATTTATAATTTGGAATATGTAAAGTAGGGGCACCGACAATTACTAATGGGAAATCTGATGTATGATTGATGCTAACGATGTGAGGGTGTTCTTTGAATTTATAATTTGGAATATGCAAAGTAGGGGCACTGACAATTACTGATGGGAAATAGGATTGATGCTACATATGAGGGTGTTCTTTTGCAATTTTGCAATATTGGATAAGGTAGTTAATTATATTCCTCTTCCTAACTTCGACCACGGTATTTATATTCTTAAACACTTCATTCGAAATATTTAGAGTTATATTTAGAGTTCAATGTGAGTGTTAGTTACTCTATCCTTATTCCTTATTAGTTAGTGTTAGTTACTTTATCTTTATTAGTCGGTCCTTATTAGTTATTCCTTATTAGTTAGTGAAAGTTACTTTATCTTTGTTAGTGTTAGTTACTTTCCTGGGAGGAGGGATTATAGAAATTAATTCGATGATTCTTATTAGTAACGGTAAAATAATCAAAACAACCAGAGTTTTAAAGAAAATGTTAATGTTATAGTTTTTTGCATGAATAATTTTATCATTTTATTTGGCTTCCTTTTTAATGAAAATGTTGATGTTATGGTTTTCTGCGATGAAAAAATTTTATATTTTATATTTTATTTTATATTTTTTCTTGGCTTTTTTCCAAGTGGAGAAGAAACATCATGTATAAGAGAATGTCAATAGAAAATATAAATGTTATAGTTTTTACTGATAAACAATTTTATCATTTTATTTGACTTTTTATATTAATGTTATAGTTTTCACCAATAAACAATTTATTATCTTCAATTTTATCATCTTATTTGGCCTTTTCTTAAGGTAGAGAAGACTTCTTATATTAATATCATAGTTTTTACCAATAAACAATTTATCCTGTTCAATTTTATCATCTTATTTGGCTTCTTCCCAAGGTAGAGAAGGCTTCTTATATTAATATCATAGTTATTACCAATAAACAATTTATCCTGTTCAATTTTATCATCTTATTTGGCTTCTTCCCAAGGTAGAGAAGGCTTCTTATATTAATATCATAGTTTTTACCAATAAACAATTTATTATGTTCAATTTTATCATCTTATTTGGCTTCTTCCCAAGGTAGAGAAGACATCATGTATGTAAAACTTAAACTACGATAGAATTTTTTTCATGATCAAGTAATGCTAGCATCACTCAATAGTATTAGTTGTTAACAAACAATTTTATCATCTTATTTGGCCTCTTATATTAATGTTATAATTTTCACCAATAAACAATTTTATCATCTTCAATTTTATCATCTTATTTGGCCTCTTCCCAAAGTAGAGAAAACATCATGTATGTAAAACTTAAAGGAAGAGGCAATTTTTTTCATGATCAAGTAATGCTAGCATCACTCAATAATATTACTAGTTAACATTATTTTGATGTTGCTAACTTAGTCTTGCCACGATTCCTGAGCCTTTTGGAACACGCAGCTGCAACATGTTTTGTTTGGTAATTTTCCCAGTTTTTTTCTATGTATTTTTTAAGCTTAAGCTTATGTTCAGGGCATCTATGAAACGAGTTGTCTATAATAGATTTTTTTTGGAAGTTTTTCCTGTGTAATTTCTCTAAAATCCCCCAAGAATTTATTGAAATCACAAGCTTGGTCCATAACCCCTACACACTCCTACACAATTGAAGAAGCAGTAGGAGACCCTTGCTTGGTCTATAAACCCTACACACTCCTACACATTTGAAGACCCCTACACAATTGAAGTGCTCTAGTTTCTCAGGGTGTTGAATGCATATATACATTGAAAACATATATACAGTCCAAAGACTAGTTTAAATAACACAAATCAAGATTTCAACTCAAATTTTCAAAATTTTCAACCTGGAAATTCAAAAAATCACACTAAAAACAACTCCATCTATCTAAAAAAAAATCAACAAAATAGTAAGCAAAGATAAAAAATTACCAAAAACATACAAAAAAAATATTTATAGAATCTGTTTGTGAATTTATTGCTGCCTCTGCAACTATTAGTGCTTGGTGACTGTCCACGGTGAAATTGGTACTCGGTGATTGTCGACGGTGAATGTTGGACGTAAGGTAGGTAACAGTACTATATTTGTCAGTACCGGTTTCTAGGTTTTTTCTTTTTAACTATACGTGAGAGTGTAGTACTGAGATGTTATCCGCGGAACCGGTAGATGTTCGACGCGGTAGTGGCAAGTGCCATGCTAAGCATATTTTGTGGTCGCAACTCTGCGTTATAACCAGAAATGAAATAAAATGGAAGAAATTCATAACGCAATCAAACAATGAAAGCATGTGTTCACTCAAGTTTTCTCCACTTGGAGTGAAAAAAAATTGTCCCGTAAATTTCTAATGAATTTAAATTAAAACAAACTAAATCATCATAAATTTAGAAAAGGAAAAAAAAAGGAAGGAAGAAATCTGCATCCTTAAAAAAATCTCGGATAAATTTTAAAGAATTGAAACTAACATGAAGAAAAACCTTTCAAGCTTTCACGATTTCTCCGCTAAAAAGTAACAGTTTCCAAAAATATTAACTAAAACTAACTAAACCTTCATTACTATGTTTTCTCATCCCAAACATACGTTTAAAAGAAAATTGTTGGATACACTTTCACTAATTTAAACTAAACTATGCTCTATTCTCTTCAGATTTGTTCAAAGTAAATGTAGGTTTAGAAAGATAACTACACTACTACACCAAGGGTATAGTTAAGACATTTTTTTAAGACAAAAGAAATCTTTTATCTTAAAAAGTCAATTTTTATTTTAGTTATTTTAATTTAAAATTTAATATCAATTGAATTGTCTTAAATATAAACTTGAAGACAAAAAGAGTTTGAGACAAAAATACTTTAAGACGAAATTTTATATTTATGACAAAAATATTTTAAGACAAAAGAAGTTTGAGACAAAAATATTTTAAGACAAAACTTTCTATTTAAGACAAATATTTTGAGACAAAACTCTATATTTAAGACAAAAGTAGTTTGAGACAAAAACATTTTAAGACAAAACTTTATATTTAAGACAAAAACAGTTTAAGACAACATTATTTTAAGACAGAAACAATTTAAGACAATTATTTTAAGACAAAACTTTATATTTAAGACAATGGCCACTTTAGATGAAACCTATTTAAGACAATTAACAATTAAGAGTCGTTCATGCTTTATCTCTACATAGAATGTGTCATATTTGGGCATGGGGGTTGTTGCTTGTCATGCAAAGGGAGGTTTGTTTTGCTTCAAGGGGAAATATTCGTGAGAATGGGTTGTCCTCACAACATAGACATGTTTCGCACTCATTTCACACACTCTTACACAGTTGTCACCTTTATCCTCACAAAGTCTATCATTGGAGCCGCACTTGTTGTAAGCTGCCACAAAAATTGTTGCGTTAAGAGAAATATGTGTCATATGTTCTAGATGGTCTATGTTATATTGTTAAGTGTTCAGGTGTGTAACCATAGTCAACTTTTATCACTCTTCACATCAGTTCCACTAATCCCACACTTAGCCAAATTTCAAAGTTTCCCTAGCAACCTAGCCTCACCCAACTTTCTTGAACTGCGCATTTCACATCTCTAACTTTCAAGATTTTCCCTTACCTACTGGAACTATGCAATGCATATAAATCCCAACCTCCCTTAGCATTCAAAACTACATAATGGTTTCCTCCAATGTCCTTCCCTCAGCTGGAACCCACTATCTCCAAAAGCTATGAAAATTTGTCCCTTGACTACCTAGTTTTCCTTACATCCCGAAACTGCATAGATGTGTCCTCCTAAGGCCTCATCCCACAATAATCATTGCCCACTGAAACTAGGCAATTATGTCTCTCAGGGTCCACGAAAAAGGATGACATGTTAGATGACTCTCAAGGAGCTCAGGAGAAGATGAAAATACCAAGGAACCCAAGCTATGATAGAATATCGTGCCCACATGAAGAATCTATCTAATGCATAACCCTTTGGGGGGTAGGTATGGAAAAAAAAGGCACATATTTTGAAATACACCTCTTAGTGTAGCTTAAAGGAATTCTTATCATTGTCGTATCATTTTGTCTTCAATGACATTCATGGTTGCAAGAACTGAAAGTCATTCCATGTGGTTTCTCTACATGTCTTGCTCCCTTTCGCTTGGTTATTACATAGCTTAGAAGATGAAGAGTGTTACCACTTGTTTATTTAAGCTAGGGAGGTTGTGACCAACATGATATTATGACTAACCAGACATAATTCAAGGTAGCCTTAGTCGGATGGAAGATGTTTCATGATATGTAAATAGTCAGTACACTCCTTTGCATTAAGCATTTCTTTGTATCTTGCATGCACCCTCACTGCTTGTCAGATTTGGCTACCTACTGATAGTAGTCTCTTAGCTCTTTCCTGACAAACCAGGGGAAGGAATTTCCTTCAACCTCATTTATTCAAGGTTCGTCATAGCAAGTATAAAGCTAAGAGAAGGAGGTGGAATTTCACTATCAAAAACTTGAAAACCCTTTGCATGTTCGAATCTATCCAAGCGATTAAGTTGCCGCTCAACAACATTGTCAGTCTTGGAAAACTCAAGAAAGATCACATCACTAGATATTATAAACTTCTCATTCACTTAATCATAGAGATGGTATGCTTTGGAGGTATGAGTACCCAAAGAAGATACATTTGTGACTCCTTGCACTGAGTTTATTTCTATGTTATTTAGGTATGAAGGCATAACAAGAGGAACCAAAAACCCTGAGATGCCTCACTGAAGGAATGTGGCCATACCACATTTCATAGGGAGTCTTGTTTCTGATAGCATGATATGGACGCCTATTCTTTATATACACAACACATAGAATGTTGGGTCCCTATAATACTAGTGATTACCCCATTACTATTGTAATTTTACCCCTTATTAATATTGTTGTGCCCCTATTGTCCCCATATTGTTATTACTGTGCCCCATAGAATCCCTCTATT
>APFE030052025.1:36646-101427 GCA_000404065.3 Pinus taeda | reverse complement strand
CGCTCTCAAACCGGGAGCTTCTGAAAATGGTCGCTCCCGCTCCCGCTCCCAAGTAACATTGGGCTGGCCCATTAAATTAAAAGCGAAAAAAATAATAAAAAATAAAAAATAAATGAAAGAAAATGTCAAATGTTAACTGGAAACTCCGCCATACGGCCTGGAAACTCGTTTCCATCCGTACTGGCCATGTTTCCCTAGCATGAAATGGGCCAGTATGATCGGAAACGAGTTTCCAGGCCGTACGGTATGAGTTTCCTCATTTCCATTTCGTTTCCGGCCGAAAACGCACCCCTGAGCAACATTTCCTGCAACTTAGCTTACAAATTTTAGAAAAGGATCAACCTAGCCAACAATTTGAGACTTGAGAAAATTAGAGTTTTTTGAATGCATCATTGATATTTCATTGATAGGCAAGTACCTTTTAGGTATTAATATATTACAAATAAAGCAAAAATGAAACAAATATTATGAAATAATAGAACCCAAGTTAATGTGCATTATGGCAATGTATGTCTATAAGACAACTGTTAATAGTAAATGCTAAATATTCATGTAGAACCCAAGTGTATTATTATATTAGAAGGAATGAATACAGTACCAACAACAATGCATTCACCAGGTGTAGATCAAGTTATCTATCTTTATGTTTATACCTCTTTGAAGTAAAGAATATTAAGATCTCAGATAGAATTCTCAATTCAGATAAAAATGTATATATGTGTGTTAGGAGAAAGCCTCACCCTATAAATTTGCATCTATGTCAAACTATCCTTTAATGGTTGTCAGTGTCGACTGAAGGTAAATTTGCTATTATCCTTCAAATCTACAAAAAAAATATTATTGGAAATTACCTCAGTTGACTCCTCTGGTGGAAGAAGGCTGAGAGCTCGCTCAAATAATGCACGGACATTTATATCATCATTCAAGCGGCAAAGGAAATCTGCATATCTATTTCATCCATTCAAAACGACACATGTTAGCAATATACACTTCCACTAATCTCAACAAAATTGTGACCTCTGCTATATATTTGACAAGAAGCCTTTATATAAATACATCATTCTACTACAACTGCAGATAAGTCACTGTTTTGACAGCTAATTATGACTGGCCCAATGCTATCTCTCTGATCAATCATTGCCAAATTTTAACCTATTCAGCTAATCACTGAAGTCAATTTAATCAACAGATGCATCTTGTCACTTCCAAAGTATGCTGGCCATCAACAAATTTAGCATTTATCAATATTCATCGTTCAACAGTAATCTTTGAAGTAACTTTAGCACATTTAAAAGTCACATTCTGAATGCATTCCACATACTCAAGTATGTATGCCGGCTCGTGCATGAATCTCTTGAGCCCTGCTTCGAAAACATTGTGTGCAACCTACAATGGCATATAACTAAACAGTTAAGAGATTCCTTACAAATATGCACAGGGAAAAAACTGAAGGGCCAACAGTGAGTCATGTAAAGACAAACATAGGAAAAATGGCAAGATGGTGAGGAATCTGCAAACTCCAAACAACCCATGAGGCAATGAAATGAAAAAGCTAAATAAAAGTCATATTGACTGTGAAAAGAGCTACATGATGAATGCAGACAAACAATTGAGCAAAGTAAATCCAGACTCGTTCTGAAAGAACTCCTCAAATTGGTAAAGAGAGATCACATATATGTCTACTTAATAATTTGTTTAGATAGAGGTACAAGCTATTATATTGATAACTACAAGCAAGGAGCCAAAAATTTGCAAATCACAATCAGTTTACTTTAGCAAGGGATTCTTATAAATGAAGAACAAATTTCCTAATTGCTTTCATCTTCAACATATGCATTTAATAAAATCCACCATCAGATTTACTGCAAAAAGATAATTCAGTACCTAAGAAAGTTAAAAGAGGATATTTTCTGTTGATTAACTGTAATAATGTTTATGAATTTTACATGCAGGAAATTTGAAAACCACATAAATAAGATATCCTCTGGAAATCATTTTAGAAGTAAAGTTAAAAGAGGATATTTTCTGTTGATTAACTGTAATAATGTTTATGAATTTTACATGCAGGAAATTTGAAAACCACATAAATAAGATGTCCTCTGGAAATCATTTTAGAAGTAAGATTATGTCAACTAGACTTTCATCATATGATTTATCACGACAACTTTTTTGATAACTACCAAAAGCCCTATATCCAAATCTACATCTAATTACTCACATCACAAGGAAACATGGACAACCGAAGCTGCAAATGTCATGTCCCTCTATAATGGATATGGACGCTACCACTACAGAAAATACTGATAATAACAAATATAAAGAGAAATAAACAACACATGGATAAGGAGGAAATGATTAGAGATCCCTGCACATCCAAGTTGGAATCCACCTGCAATTCTCAGCAGATGGAGAAAGACATCTCCAAAATGGTTCTCAAAGAGTAACAATATCTTATTGATTCCTTATTGAATGACCGTAAAAAGAAAGGGGAAACCCCTGTTAATATAAAATACTAGAACTTAGTGATGAGTCATTAATGTGTAACAAACAACTCTCAGCTATCGTAGTTGTGAGCTATTAAAATGACTAATTAACAACTCTCAACAAACTAACAACTAAGTGGGTCTTTGCCACCAATAACCTAGTCAGTTGATCCAACATTTAGATGTATTAGCATATAAGAAAAATAACTCGTGTAAAAAGTTAGTTGTCCCTAGGCACACAACAGAAAATCCAATATGTTAAAGTTCAAATACAATTTTCAACATACTCAGTCTAAGTGTACCATGTCAGAGTTGATTTCTGAATTCTGGCATTGGGTTCTTCCTCCACTTGACGAGGCAAGGAAGGGTGACATTTTGAAGTGGATTTAGGTAGAAGTAGAGTTGGCATTGGGATGCAATGCTTTCTTCAGAATGTATTCTACAGTATACTCAAAAGTTACACACTACACAACATGCACACTTGTCTGATTTTAAAAGTATCATTTGAATTGCTGATTTGATATCTATCTCCAAAAAATATGCTATATCATGAAGACTTGATTTATGAGCTCTGCAACTCAGCATTATTTTTGCAAATTCTCTCATCATTCTTTATGCAAAAAAATATCCTAACACTAACTAAGAAAATTCATAATCAAAAGAATCCATGACTTGAACTTCTTTATGATAGTTATAAGCTAGAGCCATTTCAAAATTTAAATAAGTGGGATGGGGATGTTTTATGTTCTCCAACGATAAAGCGTTAGTTATTAAAGTAATGGCATAAAAAGATATGTCCAAATGCTTATAATTTATAGATGTCAATAAGCAATATCAGTTCTCATCAAGTTCTCTCATGAGTTGGACGTCCTCATAAAAAGATATGTCCAAATGCTTATAATTTATAGATGTCAATAAGCAATATCAGTTCTCATCAAGTTCTCTCATGAGTTGGACGTCCTCACTCGTGCGCTCCCCCAAGGATCATACAACCAAAACCCCTCTGCCTTAGATACACTCCAAAGGAAAACATCCAACAGTCCATAGGGCCCTTAATAGTGATTGGGCTTCTCAGTCACTTCACTCAGCTTCCGAAAAATCCTTTCTGTTGTATTGCACATTGCTCTGAATTCTAGTATTTACCATGAACCTTTTCCTATGGTTTCTTTTAGCTAAATCGTAGATATTTATTTTTATCTGCTTTTGATCGTATCCCTACTGGTGTTTCTTCATACTCCCAATATGTACCTACAGTAAATGTGCTTTTTATCATCCCACTGCCCTACTTATTGTGGTCATTTGTTGGACATTAATAAAATTATCTTACCTTACTTTATCTCAGTTGTACTTTTAGCTCTATCTCTACCATTTCATTTTTACACTTCATAGAGTCCGACAACCTCAAAGGCAAGAGATACTAACACAAACCCAAACTCAACAAAACAACCACTGCAAGAAACCCCTCATAAAGTTTATGAAGAAGAAAATAAATAAGAAAAGACAAAAATATTGGGGAAAAAGAGGAATGGGAATATGTGTGTTTAAGGGTAGATATACCAGGGTATAACATTGCCTTCTGAGCATACCCAACCTGGGAACAAAGGCTCGCACATGCAACCTTTGCAGAAAACATAAAAGTACATGTTATGATTATATTAATAATAATAATAATCAAAGGGCACATGTCTAAAAGGCATGTCCATAAACAAATGTGACCATTCAATATATCATATACACGACACCACATGCTATTGTAAAAATACCTATTCATTATCAAATATAATGAATAAGTGAGTATTTTTATCATTTGGGCTCTCCTAGCTAGGTGAAAACACTTTTGGACCAACCAAAAGCTCACATCAATTTCAAGACATTTTGGCCCTTCAAAGAATAAATGTATTTTTCAAGAACTTACACTATGGCATAAATTAAAAATAGACCCAATCAAATGTCAAATGTGATAAAATCAAACAAGGAGGCAATAAAAAAGTGATTGATAGGCTTCCAAGCATCATAATACGGTTAATTCATCAAATGCGATAAAATCAAACAAGTAGGCAATAAAAAAGTGATTGATAGGCTTCCAAGCATCATAATATGGTTAATTCATCTTGTAGAGATAACAAAATTATCGTGTTTTTTGTATCCTTGCTTGCTAATTGGCATCAAACTAATTATGTAATGTATTTCTATCATCTATGAACCTCATCCTTGGATCAGAAAATATTCAGCTGATGCCTACAAGCTAAAATGAAATTACAGGAAAAATAAAGAACAAAAAATCCCCATCATTTTTCTGAATACAAACTACTTGCCCAGTAAGAAGAATGCTTTGACAAAAAAATAATAGACCTTGGGATCCTTGTCAAGACAAAACGCCATCATAGCATAAGCAACAAAGACTTGGTACGTGCAGTTTGGAGATTTCCGTGCCTCAGTAAAGAACTTACGGGCTGCTTCAACTCCTTCAGTCCTCCTTATGAATCGAAGGAACTGCAATTCATCACACCAATGATAATCAAAAGAAAAAGGAAAACACATGATAATATAGCAAAACCAAGCATGGTTGAAAACTCAAAACTACACGCATATAACTTACCTGAATATAACCTAAAGCTGTTGCAGTGCTACTATTTCTCAACAAATTCTCATATATTTTCTTAGATGCCTGCATCAACACCATAACCTTTTTAAAGACAATATATAAATTCAACATGTGATCAGCAATCATATTAAATGTAGACACTATTTGCATAATGAATATGCTGAAAAACAAGATCACCTGAATTCCTCCACGACACTCTTCCAGTTCAGCATAAGCATATCGTAACACTTCCGAATCTTATTTTCACAACAAAAACAAAAATCACATCATTCAAAATATTTGATAAAAACCATATGCAAACTGCAGAAACATCCATTGTGTCGCAAATCAATTGTGCCAGAGCAATAAAGTTGGAGACCAGACCAACTGTAAAGTAGCACCTTGAAATCTCTGAGACAAAATATGCAACTTATCTATTAACCACTACCATAGATAAAATGACTTGATGCACAAACATTTCCCTAACTAATTGGCATCTTGCAAAGTGTGAATCAATGTTGCAAATATCATTTTGGTGGAGAATCCATGTATGATGTAATGAATCAATCTGGTTCATAAATGCTTTGATACCAAAGTAATGAACAAGAGTTCATTAATTAAAGAATATCCAACATAGTCAGGATAAATAATTCAAATCCATATACAATAAATGATTATCAATGAATGATGATTGCTAGAATGAGCCTTCTGACAGTATTATGTTTATATGCATTGACTAGTCATGAAGGTGAATTGTTCTGCCCCCTAGATAGAATGTCTTCTTTAAATTAAATATTATTTTTACAAATCTTTATTTATGTCATTACGCTCCAGAAAGAAACTTATTGGAAATATAGGGGAAAATATCAGAATCATCAAATAACATCAGAAATAATAAACTTGGACCTGAATTCTGAAAATAATAGGCAAATAGGCATCCTGAAAAACTCTGGAGGAATTGGAAATATCAGCAGAAAGAAAAGATGTTTGCAACATTACAATAGAGATAAATAAATACTACAATTTAGTTAGTTGGAAATGATTGAAGCTCTTACACCACAACACAATCTATTTCTACAAATAAGCACGCGTAAATGAAAAGAGATGATGGTATGATGCACATTGCACAATATGCAATGCTGTCCCCACCCCTGAGGAGAGTTCATCCTTTTATAGCCTTTACTCCTTAATTAATTATTAATAAAACATTATGAGAAGGGACACACACCATCCATGTTCTTTTAATCCTTATCATATACTCTACTTAGGAATGCCCACTTGTGCCAGATGAGAGCCAACCTAAAGTGAGAGATGGTGTTGCGGTGAAAATGGACAACCCTTCATTTTCCCCTAAGGTTACACAGGTGTCAAATTTGAGAGGACATCGATGGATGACGTCCCTGATCAAAGGAAATATCAAGCACGTTCTACAAGGTCATTGAAGACCACAAGATGAAAAGTATTCTTTCTGAATTGGTGGCACATTTATTTCATTTCAATCCCATCAGCCCACTAGGAGAGGCCAAAAGGTACATGAAAGACCACCTTGGAGTACACTCGCATACATGTCACGTGGACAATTCACATTTGAAAGGCATTTTGACCCACATATGAAAGATGACTTGGGGTCTTGATCTCATTTCTTGTTTAAGGAGCAGTCCATATGATGGGCTCCTTGACGTGGTTTGAGGCTTTTGTATCCATTGGCATGATGACTTGGAGGCTACAGGTGTGCTATTGAAGCACACTTGTCCACTTTGGAGAGATTTTGGAGGCTGTGTGTAGCTTTGAAAAACGCCCAACTCCCCTGCCCGTCCCACAAATGAAAGCTTAGTTTGTGTGCCCACTTTGTATGGGAAAATTTGAACACTTCTTGAACACGTTATGCAGTTTAAGGGCCCCTCAAGGCAGAAAGCTGCCCCAGCAGCCTCTTTTTGGCCTTTATTTGTGGAGAAGAGTTATCTTTTGAAGGCTTAACCACTAATTTTGTACATCTGGCTTTAGAAACCCCATTTTGTATTACTTTAGATTAATTAATTGGTAAAGAGGACCTTTTTCCCTCCTTACGCTAATTCAATGGATTTTCTCTTAGAAAACATTATTTAAAAAGTAATTGTAATAAAGAGTTGAGGCTTTCTCCTATAAATAGAGAGAGAAATCCCATAGCAGTCTGAAATTTCTGCAATTCTTCTTGTGTAAAATTCGCTATGGATATGTCAAGTTGAGAATAATGCTATTTATATTGCGAGTATCTTCTTCCATTTTAAACTATTGTAGAATTAGGGTATCACAAAATTTTCATCTTGATATATCGAAACTTTTATGACTCTAAAATATCCTTTGCAAAATTTATCGCCAAGCATCCATCAAGGGCCTTCACCTTAAATCTCCAATTTATTGAAAGCTGCTAGGATTTAGGTTGACAGCATTTCTCTCTCTAAATTCATTCTAATAAAGTCTTCAGCCATAGACTCACTCCTTGTTTGACTCCATATGCCTAGAAATGCATCAACAAGCCAAGGAACTAATCCTTCGTTGAAACATTCACCATCACAATGTACCCTTTTTGTAAATTATAAAAACCATTTTATTTGGGTTCCACCCTCCTTACAAGTCTTGTAGTTACGATTTTTGGAAGCATTCCCTTTGAACTCTAACTCTGATTACTCTAAAAAGTCTAGCAATCTGATCTTCCACCTAAGCCCTAATTGATCAAATCACTTGATTGGTGGAGTGAGAAGTAGACGCCTTGGAAAGCTTTTAACTTAAGGCGATTGGGTCATTAAGTCTCTAGGTTCTACAAGGAGAACCTTCGTTAAGTCATTGGAGAGTAGGCCAAAAGTGATAAGAGGGTCAGTGAGGTGGCAAATATCACCGAGAAAATATTGCGATATTTTTGGCTCCTGAAAATATCGCGATATTTTCGAGATATCATCGATATCTCGGCAAAATATCACGAGATGACATAAAATATTGTCGAGCATGTTTTGCTGCGGCTAGAAAAAAGGAAAATCGTTTTTTTTCTTCATTTTTGTTTCTAAGTGTTGGAGAAG
Source organism: Pinus taeda (assembly GCA_000404065.3). Lineage (NCBI taxonomy): Eukaryota > Viridiplantae > Streptophyta > Pinopsida > Pinales > Pinaceae > Pinus > Pinus taeda. The sequence goes on along the minus strand of APFE030052025.1, from coordinate 93,307 downwards.
GAAGGGGAAGAGTTTTGTGGTGGTTGTCAAGGAGGGTTTGAGGAACAAACAACAATTATCACCACCAACTAAGACTTTTTTGTGGATCAAAGATTGAAGAATAGTGAGACAAACTTCATTTCTTCCATTAACAGGTATTTTCTTAAAAACCCCTATGTTAATGATTTTTTCATAGATTTAGGGCTATGCTTGCTTGCCTCTTTGCCTACCAACATTTTGTTTCTTTTTTTTTTCCATTTGCTATGATTTTCATGCCCATGAGCCAATGCAAGGGTTTTCTCGATATTTGGACAGCAAGCTTCATTTTTTTTTCAACTTTCTTATGCAACCTCTTACTGCCATTTTTCATTCACATTGCAAAATGCAAATAATGTAGTAATTTTTATTAAATGAGGTGGTTATTACTTATTATTTTTTGTGTTGGAGGGTTTAATGCTAATTTTTTGTTTTTTTGTGCCCTAGGTTTGAATTAGTTCACTACAAATGTCAAATATGCCAAAAGCCTTGGACCAATTTTGGGAGTATAGAGAGTTTGTTGGTGGGGCAAATCGGACATATATATCATGCAAATTGTGCGGGACCAAGATGTCAAGAGGGTTACATGATTGAAATACCATCTGGCTAGACTCTCTGCACATGATGCAGATGTGATGCCTTGTATGGTTTCTAGTGCAGAGGTTATACAAAAAGCTCTTGAAGCAATTGTTGAACAAGACAGAAAAAGGTTGCTAGGGAGAGGCCAATGGTCTCAGATAGATAGCTGCTAGTTTTATTTGTCTTGCAACTTTTGCTACATATAAGTTTATAACTCATGATCATGAAATACTTTCAAAGTTTTATATATGTGATGTTATTTTGTTTGAGTCCTTGATTGGACAATTATCAGGGATCAGCAAGATTTGGTATCGCCTTTGAAGTTTGATGTATCATTTCTATTTGACATCATATATATCAGTGCTTTCTTCATAGTTATGTGTCAATGTGTTTAGTTCATGTTGTTATTGCTTTATATGTTTAGAAATCTGAAAAAAATGAATATATTATGCATTTTTTATGCTTGTTGTTATTTGCCAATATTTTCGCCGATATTGTCGATAAGATGTTTTATGGACCCTCACTGATATTTCGCCGATACCAATATTTTCAACACTGGGTATTACACTTGATCTTTTTGCACTTGACCTCTAATAGTACAAGATTTTGCTATAACATGCCAAACTCGAACCTCAAAGAGATCAAATAAAGAAAATAATGAATCTCGATAGAGAACCTAAAGATCCTCTTGTGATATTGCAAAATATCATTATAACAGAAGAAATGGAGGACATGCACCTTTCTTTCTCTCAATAGTAGTGAATGACTTAATTCTGCATAGTTGTATGCTTGATTCTAATGCATCTGTTAATGTGATTTCATTGAAGGTCATGAATCAATTATGGTTGCAAATTACGAGATCTTATAGAAATGTCTGTGTTGTTGCTTCAAAATCTATCCAAGTTTATGGTTCGATCAATGCCTTAAAGGTTTGTTTGGAAGCTAACACTAACATTGTTGTTCCCATGGTTGTTGTTCCCATGCATGTCCTTGATGCTTCGAGTATGCTCTTATCAACAAAATGTTAGCCACAATAGGTTGGCATCTACAAATGGACTTGTCCAATGCTACCATACTCACCTCTAATGGAAAACCATTTATCCCTTATAGAGAACCCACCATAAGATATTGTTAGACACTGAATCCTCAAGGATTGGGTGAATAAATTGTAAATATGTAAATAAAGGAAAATGAACAATTACAATAGGAAGTGAGATGAATCCCAAAGGTCACATCCCCATGTAATATAATTATGTTCACATTAATGCAAGAGTATCAATTTCAGGTGTTATTTTCCTTGGTGTGACAAGGTATCAAAGCCTCAGCTCCCAAATTAAGGTTTTGCTTCTTGTGTAACTCTACTCAACTCTCTGCCCTTGTAGAAAGGAACTTAGCCAAGCTAGATTAGCATTTCTTGGTTGGTTAGCTGCAAACCCTCAATCGTTTCTCTCCTATTGAGCATTGTCTAGCATTGACACAACCAACCTCTCTGCATTGTCCAGCATTGACAAACCCATCCTCTCTACTACCCTTGCACCCATTACTATTTGTACCATAAGTGCTCTCCCTTAGCCTGAGGGCCAACTCTTTTCACACTCGCAACCTTTAGACAACCACCTTTTCCTTGCACTCCACTAGGTCATCGTAATGCTCAACTTATTTCCAAAATAGTTACAGGTTTCCGCTACAACTCGCATCACCACTTCTCCATAGTTTTAAGTGCATTGTTTTGTTGTCTTGGGCTATGCACCATAACTACAAGTTACATTTATCAAGTCTTTTCTCGCAATACTTTTCCTTGTCTCTAGATATCCCACTATAGTTCCTCACTTGTATCTCAAAGGTCCCACACCACATCTTCACCACCACCAACTGTGTGTGATGTCTATATTTTGGAGGAACTACATCACCATCAATGCACAACAGTAGAGGTGTTAGGCGAGAGTCACTTCGATTTATCTATCTGCTAAGTTAGTGCAGTCATGGCACAAAGCAACGCAAACCAGTTATATTGGAAGAACACTTGTTAGTGAAATCAAGCAGAGTTGGGTTTTCTTGACTTTCATACTTAAGGTTGTGTTATGTACCTGAGTATTTTGGGGGGCCTTAATTCATTCAACTCTGCTTAGTTTCCACTCATTGTTAAGGGATAATACTATAGTTTGAAATTTTCTGAAGGCTTGTAATGAGGCAAAGCTCAGATAAAGTTGTAGGATGGGTCTTTGTTGTATGTAAAAATATATTAAATTTTTTCATGAAATACTATTGTTGCACGTAGAGATTTTGATTACTCATACCTCAACTTAGAGAATAGGTTGCGAAAATTCCTTGAACTGCAATTACTGGAAATTATTCTCCTTAACTTTAGCAGTTTATTTGTCTTCTGTAATTATTCTTATGGCAAATAGCGAATAATTCACACTGCAACTCTTCACAATAAAATTACATTATGGAAATATAAAAACTATAACTAAGAAAGATGCACACAATAAAAATGACACCATTACTTTTGGACAAAAGTCCTTGGAAAAACTACGAATGGAAAACCAATGCAGCAAATGAGGGTTTTATTATTGTACAGCAAAATAGAGAATTGCAACTAGATGTCAAACTACCAATCTTCCGACAAATTATCTCAACCAGAAAAATACTGGGAAAATTATTTTCCCACATAGCAACTCGATATCGCCTCTCCTTCACCACTCGCACTCCTCCCTGGCACTCGCGCAAAAATGTGCACTACAACCTCTAGGAATTTCGTTCTTCCCCGAAACCTCCTCTAGTCAAGTTGACCAGCCTCCTTCTACCTCTAGAAACAATTCACTCTGCCTCCCAAGAATAGATTTGGGCATTAGCAATTGAATCGATCCTCCTTCCAACAACTCGCACTAGCAATCTAGGCAAATCGCACTGTAAAATACGGCCCCCTCTATAGGATAATTCAGCCTCCTATCCTGACTCTGGATCACTTGAAAACCTCTTGAGAATTTCTCCAAAAAATCTCACTACTACAAAACCCTGTTACTATCTCTCCCTTGGCTCGAACAACACCCTGCTTAATACTGCAAACAAGGTAATTCGAATTGTGTTTCAGGCTTTCTCCCTTGACATTTCTTCCCTAATCCCTTCGACCTGCTCTTATAATCTCTCGTTGGAGCATCAACGACCAAGATCTAATCATGACCGATGGCTCAGATCATCTAAAATTCTATCAAGTCACTTTTCCAAAAGTCTCTAGAGCAAAATCGGTTTTCTCAATTATTACCCATTAATTAATCAATTTTCCTAAGTTTAGGAACCATTTAATTATTGATCAATTAATTTAAATGAGAGGTTTCTAAGTGTTTTCTCTCGAAACCTTTTCTGGGTTTTGGAGATCTCATGTTCCTTAGCCTCTCTGACAACTTAGAGACTAGAACACCTACCTGATGCTACCATATCAATCAAAAACTAATGCTCCCTCTTAACTAGGAAGGTGTTTCCCACTATACACATTTGTTCTCCGAAATGGAGGAACTTAGCTCTCCCTAGATCCTTTGTGAGTATATCAAACACCTACTAGTTTCTGGGAACATGTTGTAGCCGAACTACTCCAGGTTGCACACAATCTCTGATGAAATGGTATTGTATGACTATATGTTTCAACCTATCATGAAACACTGGATTCTCAGAGAACCTGATGCAACTTTGATTATCGTGGTAGATATTGGTCGCCTCCACACTAACCAGACAAACTCACTAGCACCTTCTGAAGCCAAATAGCTTCGCATATGGCCATGTTTGTTGCCATGTACTCTACCTCTGCAGAGCTCAGTGCCATGGACCTTTTCTTCCTGCTACACCAAGACAAAACCCCTGATCCAACACCAAAGCCACACTCTGATTTGCTTTCCTAATCCACTGAACTACCTGCTCAATTGGCATCCGTATTGTTGGAAAAGTAACTAGGTTCGGTCTTCATATTTATCTTTGTACTTGTATTAACTTCAAGTAAAAGAAGAAAAGAATTTTATTTAAGCATGGGTTTCATGCTCCATTTAAATGGTCATCTAGGTAAAGCGTGAATTTCATGCTCGTAGGGTTTATCAAATATTTGTCATGAGTCAAAAGAATTATTGTCATATGTAAAAGACCCTTTTGGGCAATTTGTATTAAGAAAGAAACATTATTTTTCAGTTTACAAAGTCAATTTGGACTCCCAAGACCAAGTCGGCCCTAGCAGTGGAAGTCAGCCTAGAAGAGGCATATTCGACCTCTTGAAAGTTGTATATATAGCCAGAGACTTCAACCTATACACTTCACAAGTTCGATTTGCAATAACACAAAAAGAAAGAAGAGTGAAAAAGTCAAGAAAAAGAAGTAAATGTCAAAGCGAGGAAGAAGGCTTGAAAATATATTTTTTTCTCCACAAATGCAAGCAAATTAGGGTTTTTTATGCAAGTAGCAGGGAGCAAAGTTGCAGGCTGAATTGCAGACCTGAGGTTGTAGGACCAAGACTCTAACTGGAGTAGTGTGTGAAGAGGTTGACCTTCGTTGACTTTGTCTTGTTTGGAGGAGATCATGTGGAGCGATGACTTGGGGCTTGACGAGGTCTTGGACTTGGTCTTTGGGTCTTCGAGGTTTCATTTTGATCTGACTCTATAAGAGTGAAAAGGACTATTCAGGTTTTCCCCAAGTTGTAGGGTTTTCCCCTGGCGTGGAGCATATATCTTGTGTTCTTTGTGTTTTGTGATCTTCATGTTTTTGACAATTGCTTGAAGAAGTAGTAAAATTAAATAATAAAATGCCAACAAATATCACAAATAATTATCATGAAATGAGAATCAACAATAATCTAAAAATACCTTGATTTTCCAACAACAAATCAGAGCTAAGGTTAGTAGGAGGCTGAAGATCACAAGTTGTTGGAGTTATACGAAAGTCTATTACAAGAAGGATTTGAAATTTGATACAAGTCTAACTGTGGGCTGATATAAAAGTCTTTGTTCTTAAGTTCAAAGCATAACAAGTAATCCGAGTTCCCTCTTAAATGAAGTCAAGTTTATCTAAAATACAATTTGAGATCTTTATCCAAGAATCCAACTCTAATGGAAGAGTTGACTTCATGACTACCATGTGAATTCTCTTCTCATGTGAAGGCTTGATCCAATGCAAATTCCAAGATATGATTAACTATTATGATTCAAGTCTGAAACAGTGATGTGATATCCTGAATTTTTTGTGATGACAAACGTGGAGTTACAAAAGGGAAATGATATATGGTTCACACTCTGTGGCATTCAAGGATCATCTCTATACCTATGGCCTGCATCCAAGACCACAGTGGTTTGCTTACCCGCGCTATACTCTTATAATTCACTGTATTAATTTATGTGGTTCGTTGAGGTCAATGCAAACATTTTCTTAAGATTTGATGCTAAGTTACGACAGTGATATGTGTTCTCTTCCAAAGGCAATGCATTTGACACGATGCTACTCTAATTACAATGAGATCCAAATTGATTTCTCTAAGCAAGACCATATGTGGGTCACCTTCAATGATATACGTATAAACAAACAAACAAACAAACAAAAAACTTTTTGAGGTTGAGATGTAGTCCATGTAGAGACCAAGCTTGAAGGTCGAAATGGGCTGGCTAAGGAGGCTACAATCTGATACATCCAAGTGCAACATTTCACAAGGAATAAATCATTTGATTAGGTCGTAGACCTTGAAGCTCAGCAAAAAGGAGAAGGAGACAAGTTTAGGGCTACTTCTCATCACTATTTGGATTCAAGGAGAAGAACAAGTCGAACTTTTGGGAGAGTTTTTCTGAGCCTTGTGTTCCAATTTTTGTGTAATGTTCCTATGTAGGAATGTGAGTGATATTAAGCAAATAAATAGTGCAGCAGCATATAAAAATAAAACACACATTAGACATCCATGAAAACAGTGCCAATCAGGTACTGTTGAGCCATATGATTAAAAATCATAGGGCTAGATCCAATATGAAATGGAATGATGCACCTCGGCTTGTCCCAATGAACAAGCAAGACCAACCCCAGGTGGGAAAATAGCTGAGTTGAAGGCTGCCCAGCTGCTGCACCACTCTGCATTGCGCTATCCCAGTAAACTGCTGCCCTACTGAACTTCGACTTGCTAGAAGGTGCTCAAAAATTGCCCAGAAAATTATATCCTTTCAGCCACGAACTCCTTGGACAAAACCCAAAAGGGAATTTCCCTGGTTTTGACTTTGGATTCTCGGCCTCCTTGGAGCTCTCCCCATTTTTGACTACCAATTCGACTTGCAGGTAGCAGCCTGCAAATACCTCCCCAAACACCTCTGAAATGCTAGTTTTACTATGCTACCCAACTCTTTGCTCCCCGGATGGCTCTTGGCCAAGATTGGCTGCTCTCCCAACTCCTTATGAATTGCTGCTACAGGCCTTTATGTAATCCCTCTACCCAGAAATTCGTATAACTGATGCAATGATCAAGCTGGCTGCAAACCCCAGCAAAAATGTCCTCAACAAGCAACCTCCTCAGATCCTGGAACTCCCAACAAGCAATGAATCTCTTTGCTGGCTTGCAACTCCTCCTCCATATTTTTGGCTGCCTAGGAAATACACAGTTCCCTCTCTACGCTGGAGTATGTAGTTGTACTGAACACCCTGAAATTCCTATGGAACAGCCTCCCTAGGGCGGGCAAGGATGGTCCCCTAAAGAAGAGGTTGAATCACTTGCATGAGAGATTCGTGGCTAAACCGCTGGTAGACTCTCTAAGCAGCAGAGCGTACAAAAGAGTGTTTGTTTGCAAATGTCAAGATTGTCAAAAATGAGAGTTGATCCTCCTTTTATTACCTTGGGCCTCCTTAGCCTCATGTGGGCCCCTCCATCCACCCATTCAATTTCCCTCCATGCTGACCAAGTTCGAATTCCTCATGTGGGTAGCCCCCACATTCCACTAGCTGCAAAATTAAGTCGAATTCCCCCATAGTTTCTAAATGTAAGTGTGGGGTCCTCCTCCTAAGTCAAAATTGTGCCAAAAATGTGTAGTTGCACCCTATGACTAATATCCTTGAGAACGGATGTGACATTTTGATGGTACATTTCTCTGTAAAGCAAGCAGCATTCCCTGTGTGTATTGCAGAAGGGTCGAGGGTTATGTAGTGTAACAACCCTTAATAAAATTCTGAACTTTATAATATATGTATATATGTTAATTCTATAAAATATATCATTAAAACTTTATAATATGAATTTAAAAACTTTATAACATATAATATGAGTTTAAAAACTTTAAGGGTTGTTACATGTAGTGCCAAGTTTGAAAGGGCCAAAAGGCCTAAAACAGTACCCCTAACAGTCTCAGAAGGCAGTGAATGGGAGCAGCCTGATAAGTGAGGAAGGTTGCAGTTAGAGGGAAGTTTTTGGTGGCAGAAAGGAAGGATAACAAGACTGTTAGAAGCCCTAACCAGGCCAAAGACCCTACAACAGTATGCAGCAGCTCAGATTTGAGAAAAAGGTATGTATTTGATGTCTTCAAGTTGATTTGTTGCTAAAGGATGACTCGTCCTAGTTTAGGACAGTTGTTGTTGAGCATCTTAAGGCTGTTAGGAGAGCAACAAGAAGATGCCTCTATTGTGCCCTAGTTTAGGGCTCATTCAAATGATGTGTTGTCCTTAAAGGGTTGTCATAAACTCTGTGAACAAGTGCATTGAATAAGAGGCCAAGACCCTAAAAGAAGTGAGGTATGACCACACTGTTTTCAGGGAATCCTGATCTTAAAGTGGGCCATATTAAACCTCAGAGAATGTATTGTAGTAAGAGCAGATGGGCAGCAAGGTAGGACTTGCATAGTGAAGGAAGGAAGATCTGATTTGGCACACGCAGCCTATGTACAATGGTTGGAAGACTGTAAGTGGCTGATTGGTAAGGCCTAGGTGTTGTGGAAAAGTAGCAAACTTGTCACAACAAGTGGGCTATACATTAATTAAGTTATTAACTTTCGGAGAAGCCCTAAGAAGCAGTCTTTCAATAGAGTTTGAAGGATGTTTAGAGGGCAGATTTGAAGAACCTCTATGTACAATGAGTGCAAGAGTTGGCTATTGTGTGGACAGATTTCTGAAAACTCTAAGGACAAGTGAAGCAGTGGACATTCACTGTCAAGTGGGTTGTGTTTGGAAGACCTTATGATAGAAATCTTGGAGATATTGGAAGGCAGTTTGATTGTTGCCCTAAGGACTATTAATTTGAGCATTGTGTACAGAAACCCTAAGGACAGTCATCCTAGAGGCAAGACTGACTTGAAGATTTATTTGAGGACCCTGAGAGTGGGCTATTTTGGAAAGATGAGAATAGCAACTAGAGCGCAAAATTATTTGTATATGAAGTTGCATTGACTGATAGAGACTGACTGGAGAGGTCAATCAATTTGTGTTCAAAACAATGGATTGGCTAACCTTGAGATAATCAGTTGAAGGAACTGTGTAATAGACTATCTTCAGTGCAGGAAGTAGTGTTGGACACAGTTCAAGATGCAGTTAGTGAAGACCTCGAGTACAGAGGCAGATTTGGAGCCCTAGTTCAAGGAGTTGCAAGATGGGCAAACTTAGTGATAAGAGGGTTGGTTGAGGAAGCTACAACAATTGTAGGTAGCTAATGTAAGGGAAGTATGAGAACTTCTGACACAAGTTGAGTCTTGCTGATGAATTCTCCCTATATGAGAGGGAGTGAGCATGGATTTCTTCTCTCAAGTTGAGAGGGAGTAAAGTTGGACATTGGTTCTCCCTATGTCATGTACTAGGCCAGTACTAACTGTCGTAAATCTAGTGCATGAATCACGGATAGGAAGAATTATGGTTTGCATTAGCATGGTTCTCCTTGTGTCCGGTACTGTGACGGATTAGGACTGATATCCTAAGTCAAGTACATAGCCATGGATAAAGAGAATGGTGGATTTTATAAGCATCTTGGACAAGCATTCATGACTCATGTACTGTGATGGATTAGGATGGAAATCCTAAGTCAAGTACATGGACTTGGATAAGAATGGTCCAATGGACAGACATTTCCTCAAGGGAAACAGTCCAATGAAATATATACCCCGGGTATCCTAGGTGGAGTATGTACCTCGGTGAGGCAATATGGTGTCCCATGGAATGCCTCCTAGCATTGTGCTCTGATCTTGTGAGGGATAGAGTGTACTTGTCAAGGTCTTGGTAATGTGACAATGTTGGCTATCATGATTATTGATACTTATCAATCTAGATCCCTTTTTACAAGAATATTTCAACTTAAGATAAACCTGTTGATTCATTATGAATACCTCCCTAATAAAGAGGGAGTGTTGAAAAAGTAAAGTTCGATCTTCACATTTATCTTTATACTTGTACCAATTTGTATTTCATGTAAAAGAAGAAAAAGAATTTTATTTAAGCATGGGTTTCATGCTCCATCTAAATGGTCATCTATGTCAAGCATGCATTTCGTGCTCCTAGGGTTTGTCAAATATTTGTCATGAGTCAAAAAAATTATTGTCATATGTAAAAGACCCTATTGGGCAATTTGTATTAAGAAAGAAACATTATTTTTTAGTTTATTAAGTCAATTTGGAATCCCAAGACCAAGTCGGCCCTACCAGTGGAAGTCATCCTAGAAGAGACCTATTCGACCCAAGGTTTCGAGGGAGGCCCCCCCACCCTCGAATCTTCTCCTGAAGCGCGCTCCACTAAGAGCAGAACCAAAGTGACATCGGGAGCGCACTTGGGAAGGAGAATAGGTACTTATGCAACATCATTACAGTTGCTTCAGGACAAGCAACATCTAGACAAGGAGGACTGTCATATTCCTACTTAGGAAATTTTTGATAAGTAATACATTCTGCACAACTTTGTTATTTTGGTGTATTTGACTTAGAAAAAGTGGGTTGAGAGGACCCCACTTGATTTTTGTTGAAAAACGAAAGTTCAAACTTGGAAAATGGAGGCAAATCAAAAGGTAGGTGGAATGTGGGGGCCACTCTAAGACGGAATTCACACCCCTAAGAGAAATTCAAACTTGTGGGGGAGGAGAGAAGAAAAGGGGACGAGTTGTGGAGCCCACATGGAGTGAGGAGAGGCTCAAGGATAAATAGGAGGAGAAGACCTCCTTTCGGAACTTTTTGACAAATTGAGAATTGAACTCTTGTACGCTTGTGTTGCTTAGCCAAGTCTACTCGTGCTGTTTAGCACACGAGATTTACGTGGGAATCTCATCTCTTCTTTGGCGGACTTCGAGTACCACTCAAGGGGATTCATATTATAGCATTTGCAAGGTTGTTCCACAGCGAACTGTTGGAGTATTCATCCCCTTTTACAGTTAGACTAGGCGCAGAAGAGGGACAATGATTTGTTTGCAGAGGCAGCTCTTGTGCATGCATGTTGTTTAGCTTTTGAGGGACAAATCTTTCATATATTTGTCGGAGATTTGGGTGGTTTACAGGTCAGATTCAGTGGAGGTTTTGTAGGAGGAAATTATGCCTTTCTAGGGCATACACATGCCTCTTTGGCAATTTGCACAGCAATGGGAGGAGTGAGGATTGATTGTGGGGTTTGTCAAAAATTCAAGGGAGGAGACTTGAAGGGAATTTCCAGAAGAATTGGTGGGAGTTTTCTAGAGGAATTGTGGTGCATCTTCAGTCGTTTTTCCAGTAGTGCCTATGACTAGGCAACCTAGGCAATTCACACTGACTGGTGGGTATGTCCAGAGTTGGATTGTTGGAGGATTTCTTGTTGTGTTTTCGTGGGTTTTGGGTGAGGAGCTTGTCGTTAAAATGGTTGAATTTTCTAGGCAATTTTGGGGGCTAAATCAGCAGTTCTTCCTTCAATAGGTGCAGCACATTTGCCTCGGTTTGTGGAGCAAAGCTATTTCCAGCACTTGGGCATCCTTATTTTCACCTGGGTTCTTTCCTTGCTTGTTGTAGCAAGCCCAACTTCATCTGCTCCATGTATATTTGTACCCCCACTTGTTAAATCAATAAAATGGCTCAGTTTGGCACAGTTTATGAAGTTAATGGTTGTTGTATATGCATGTTCTAGATTTGTGTGTTGCATGTGTGTAATTGCTTTGTTTATCATTGTTATTTCCTATTAGGAATATTACATCACCCGAGTAGGTAACCCATAGGAAACAAAATTCTCCTCTTTGTTCAACTTTCTAGCCAACAACCCTATGATGATCCACAACTAGCTAGTCTCAAAGGCCTTCCACCCATGTTTCAATCAGTGCTTTATTTCATCTGGCTTACTCTTCAGATGAAGGTGGGTGGCTCATATATTATAAGGTACATTAACCATTTTTCTAATCAAGTGCTTTCATTAATGTTTATGCGCATTCTAGCATTGATCACAAGTTGAATTATATGATACACCACTTTAGGATTGTATTCTTGTTCCCATGCTTCAACTTGTTGTTTATCATTTGCCTGTAATCTAGTGTGACCTTCCTTGAGGCCTTTCTTTCCACTGTCCAGGAGGGTCACAAGTATTAGGCATTGATTGATGCCATGTGTCCATGGGAATACATAACTAAGACTTTCCATAAATTCCCTACTTTCAATTCCCTATCTTTCCCAACCGTGAGTAGGCGTTTGGAAACTCTTCCCTAAAAGGTTGATGTGGCAAAAAGAAAAGTAAGAGCATCAACCATGATGATGAAATGCAAAAGATTCATTGGGATATCGCAAAGTACATGGACAAAATCCTAGCCTAAGGTCTACCCCCCTCATTAGCCCTCTCCAACTTCTTGGCTAATGGATGAGCTATTAAAATGAAAGGAATTATGATCCCAACCTTGATGAACAATAGACCGCATCACTCTTGAGGGGTCAATGATGCACAAAAATAAGCTTTTAACCCAAGCTATGCAAGAAGAAATGAAATGAATTAAGATCCCAACCTTGATAAACAATAAACCGCACCTCTTGAGGGGTCAATGATGCACAAAAAGAAGCTTTTAACCCAAGCTATGCAAGAACAGAAAATAAATGGTGAAAAAGGTATGCCAGAACGGTGGTAAAAATAGACCTACGAAAGGGGTAACTAAGGTCCCATGATTGCTACCTCTTTACATCATAACGCTCAAGGATAATTTATTTTTATAAATAGTATAAGGATTTCGGGATTCTCCATGAAGTAAAACCCTACCATATCACCAACCATTTGCAAGTATTAATTGACAAGTATGCCTAATAATTGTTCCTCCTCTTAGGGTTGAAAGGACTAATATGACCTTTTGATAACTATATCATAGCTAAGCATGGTAACCTATTTATAGATCAAAAGCTAAGAAGACATTTGAAGACGATACTTGTGTTAAGTATTTTGGTGCCTTTTGCATTACATATGACCCACTATGATACTCGTATGGTTATTTTACCTATGATGATGGTCTCACTTGATTTTGAGGGTATGTTTTAGATGCTTACTCCCAAATATAGTTGCCATCTCTTGAGGGATTTTATAAGGCTTCTCCAGCACTTCAAAGAGGGCGTCTTACCCCATTTGATTACCATTATGGGCACTAGAGCCAAGGCATTCACCACCTTTTGAGAAGCATTGACCTTGGGATGTATCCAACACTAATGATGACCTTCTCCTCTCTCTAGAGCATAAAACCATACACTTGATCCAAGACATTCATTACCTAGGGAGCTAATGTACCCCAAAGACGACAAGGCACCCCTAGGTTGGCATTGTACTTTCTTAATGGATGTTTCCTTGTTTATGAGTTGATTTGACAATGGTGATGACTTGAGACCCCTCTGGAGGGGATGGCATACTTCTCTAGATGATGACATTATGCCCTAGCCTTGAGATGTCCCTTCATGTGGATTGAAGTGATTACTTGATTGATGATGAAATATTGATGAGGATGGTTTTGCTTGATGATTGGACACTTTGTTGACGTGGAGATGGGTTATTGAGTGAGAGGATCAACTATTTGACCCATCCATGGCATATTTTGATGGAGACATGCACATATATAGAATGACGTCACCCATGGAAGCCTTTTTTCTCAAACATGTGTTAAAACAATGCCTATTTTTTGTTTTATCATTGTGATAGCTATCTTTGAGGTCGACACCCAAACTATTATAAAGTGGTGGCCTATTTAATTTTCGGGTCTGTAAGAAATGGAAAAAAGTGCGCAAATTAATGAGATCTTGCCAAAAATCCTTAATCCCCGGGATTTCGAGCGGAAAGATGCACGAGGAATAATTCCCAAAACGGAACCGAAAAATTAATTTGTGGTAGCTTATAAGCCTTTTAGGTCCATAAGACAGGTTAAAAAGTGGGCTTGTTCGAGGGATCGCTTTGGTAATCCCCCATCCAATGGATTTCGGGTAGAGAAAACAATCGATGGTTAATTCGTTAGTCGAACCCGAAATAGTTTAGAGCGGTGGCTTAGTTTCTTTTCGGGTCCGCCAGAAAGATTAAAGTATGGGCGAGGTTTGGACCCGAAATCATTCAGGATCATTAGATCTCCAAGGGTGGGATCGTATGGCCTTTAAGTTCGAATGTTAATCGAAAAGTAAGGATATTGCATTGTGGCAAAGTTTCGGGTCTGTGGTTCAATGGGCCCACCTTCAAGGGTCGATAAGCAGGTTTTTATTCTGATGGTCCTTTAGGGCGGACTGTTTGGGTTTAGCTTAGACACTAGGCACTCTTCGTAGGGAGGATCACCCTGTCACCCTGTCCTCGTTTCTTTTGCAGACTTGTTTGAAATTCAGTTCGGGGTTCCGCCATCTCGGGTTTCTGTTGAAATAGCACAAAGCCAGGTTGTACTATATGTATTTTGTTCAGATTAATGGAAGGATTCACACCTATTTGAACAAAAAAAAAAGAGATTTACTTTACTTGTAATCACATATTTTAGTATTTTCTGGACTTCTAGTGAATTTTAAAGCTAAACCGACTTGGTTGCCATCCTATAAATAGAGGAATGTCAATTTAGCAAAGGATCATTGTAATAGACTCACTCATTCATTAGAGAGTGCACACTAGTAGTCTCTTTTTCTCTTGGATGCAATGGATTATTAATGTAGTAAATTGTGTTGGAGAGAATATTGTGATTGAAGGAATGTCCTCATGGATGATAATTGGACTCTATGATGATTTTGTGAAAATTTATTTTATGTATTTTCTTCCATTTTGTAATTGTTGTAGAATTGAGGTTTCACTAAAATTTTCACCATATGCGTTGAATCTCTTACTGCTCTAACATCTCATATTGTAAAACTATCATCCACCTACAATCATGCAACTTTAGTATAGCTTCCTTGACTTCTATTTTTAATTGATAGAACGTAGCTAGGGTTTTGATGAAGAGAAACCTCTATGTAGCCTTTTATCACTCATAACTCATTCCAATTGGTCTTCCTCCATTGACCTCGCCCTTTAACTCCATTAGCCCAAGATTGAAAAAGAAACTAGTCCATTAGTGTGTTGTTATGAATATTATTTATATAAAATTAAATAAATATAAATAATAAAATAATCATAGTTATATTTTAAATAGTCGTTAATTAAACAGAAAGGCATGTCTAAAAGACATGTCTAGTCATGAAGGAGCACCTGCCTTGGTATATAAGCAGGCCCTCATCAATACTTGTACATTCATCTTATTAATAAAATATTACTTACAACACATTGTGTATTTTACATTTAAAGCATAAACAAACTATAAATTTTGTCACTTCAGCAATATCCGAGCCATTCAAGCCTTTGGATGTTATCCGTTGCACAAATCTGGCATTAAAGCTTAGGCCCTAAAATCATTGAATTAAGTGAATATCATAAATCTAAACTGTTAAATGAAATTGGAAAAGCATTACAACAAATAAAAAATCATTTGCAAAATCATTAAAGGCTTTCAAAACACCAAATTCAACACCTACAATGGAAGTTGACATTGATATGAAAGAAACTACCAATAAAGAATGTTCTAACTTGGAAAGAGAGGTTGAATAGATTGAATTAAAAACTCTTTAGGGTGATATAGAAGAATCTCCAAATATAGTTGCAAGAAACTATTCCAAGAAAATTAGTGAATCTAAAATCAGCCACAAGATCAATGAATTGTAAATGACAAGTTGGTAAAACAGTATATTATGAGTGAACATGATGGAGAGTCATTTGGAACCGACATGCATGAAAGCTATAGTATTGAAATGCCTCGAAGCAGACATTCAAAACCCACCATTCAACACAGTTGTGATGGAATATCCACAAGAAGATAATATGAAATCAGCCATCAAAAATTGAGATATGAGAGACCAAATGACACAGAATCTATGACCAATCATCCAAGTTATAAAACTGACATACCAATAGGCATAACAGGTGTTGGAATTTCCAAGTTTAACCCATTAGAAATTCTTCCTGTTCTATTTGATTTAGCTCTTCCTATTTGTTCAATTACTTAACAAGTTATTTACCATGTAAATACTGAAAATAAAAACAAGCACAGTATCAACACATACAGATTAGCAATTGAAAGTAAACAAGAACACAAGTGACACCATTGTTTTTGGACTAATGTCCCTGAAAGAACCTAATGCAGGAAAACCAGTATAACTATTCAGAGTGTTTTATTATTATGCAATTTCATAATACAACGTGGGTGCCAGAAATGGCTCACCCAACAGAGAATGCCCTCGACAGTAGTACCTCTTAGTCGGAGCTAGATATTCCAGCTAAATCACCGGATGAACGATCCCACAGCAACAATGCAACTTTTGCTGCTATGCATCACTTTGATAGGGACTACGTCACCCTATCCGGCTCTCCAACTCCCAGTCTGTCCCACGAAAAATCTCCCAGCGCTGCTTCTAGGCTCTGCGTTAGCCTCTTTGGCCCAGTGTCAGTCTCTTTGGTCCAGTGTCAGCCTCTTTGGGCTCTGCGTCAGCCTCTGGAGCCTCTGCATCTCACACGTTGGCCCCTCTCTAGCTCTGCGCAGCTCTTGGCTACCTCTGTGTGGCCTCTAGCTGGTTCTGTGTCAACCTCTCTAGACATTTGCGTTGATCCTCCTAGTACTAACTCTGCCTCTCTGTTATGTATTCATTGCCCCTCATCTGCAACTCTAATCACTCACTCAATTTCCTTAGCAAACCCTACCCCAAAAATTCGAGTTATTGATCTCTCTTCGGTGTGCTCTCCAACTAACCCTCAAGCCTCCTCTTATACTTTTCTCGTTGGTCCATCAATGGCGGAGATTAAATCTCTAATCAACGGCTATGATTAGATTTGGCTTGATCCATAACTTTTGGACCCTTCTTACCCAGTTTTATATTAATACCCATTAATATTTTATTTTTCCTAAGTTTAGAATGAGGAACTCCATTAAAAATATTAATTATTTTAATATCTCCCAAACTAGTTAAATTCTACCCAAACCATTTCTAGGTCTTGGAGACCTCATGTGCTTTAACCCCACCAATTTTCGTGGCTAGAGCACATCCGATGCTACCCCAAATCAACAACAGGTAGTGAAAACCACAATCACAAAAGTTGTAAACAAGTAATAACTTGTAGTAGAGATGGCTCTAAAATCAGCCATGTAAATTATAGGGAGAAAACTCAAAATACATAAAGTATCAAGGCAGCTACAAGACTTATAAATTTGAAATACCAATCCCCATTAAAGACATTGAAACAAGTAATCAACAAGGCAGTTGCAGAAATGAAATATCCATGCACAGAGGCTCTGATCTTGAGCAGTATGAAAAATGGAACTATGACATTTCATCCTCTCAGACATCTAATTTAGTATCTGCAACAAATACAGGCTTAATCTGTAATATTCTTACTTAGGACATACAGTGATATACAAAGAAAAAATTGATAAAAAGTTTAAACACACAAAATTCAGAAATATAAGTAGACACCCAAAAAACCTCCGAAAACACCATCTAGCTGAGCCATTTTATTCAATATATGGAGCAATGGTACAATGGGTATGGCGAAATAAAAAGATAGAAGTAATTGTACGCTGAGACTGGTATTCACAATTGAATTGTACTGAAATATTTAATTTATTAAACGAATAGATGATGGTTTACATGGTCATGGTGGTTCTCCATATATAGGAGTTGAATGGCCATGCCAACAAGGAGACATGTCTCTTTGATTCATGCCTTTTCACTAACTTAGTTAATTTAATCTTAATTATTTATAATTTGTTAATATTTTAATATTTTATTTAAAACACTTATTTATGAATATTTAATTCATAACATTTCCTCCTCCTTAAAAATGCTTTGTCCTCAAAGCATGCCTAATGCCCGGATTGTTGACGTTTGTAAGTTTACTTAGTTAGAAACCCTCCATGCACTTTATCTAATTTATTCCTACCTACTTGTTTAACAAGTTATTTACAATGTAAATACTGAAAATAAACACTAGTGCATGCTCAACATATTGCAGATCAACAACTGAAAGAAACAAAAACAATCACACCATATGATATCATTATTTTTGGACCAATGTCCCCAAAAAAACCCAATGTGGGAAAACTAGTGCAGCTATCTGAGGGTTTTCTTATTAAGCGATATCATAGTACAACCTGGGTGTCGAAACTGGCCTACCCAACAAAGAATTTCCTTGGCAATAATACCTCTCAGTTTGAGACAAATCTCCTGGCTGAAACCCCGGATAATCCTTTCAGCAACTCCACAGTCCCAATTTGCCCCAGAAACCCCAGCGTCTACCCTTTCTGGACTGCGTCAGCCTTCTAGCCCTCTGCGTCAGCAATGCTAGCCTCTCTGGGGCTCTACGCAACTCCCGACTACCTCTCTGTGGCCCTGCATGAGCTTTGGCTGCTCTGTGACTCTCTCTCTGATTACCGCGCTGCTCTTCCGCCACTATCTCTACCTCTTTCTTTCTCTGTACTCAATGCCCCTCAGCTACAACTCACGATCACTAATTCTATCTCTCTTAGCAAACCCCGCTCTAGAGAATAGAATGATTGATCACTCTGGTGTGTTCTCCAAGTGACCCTCAAGCCTCTTCTTATACCTTTTTGTTGACGCCTAATCAGCGGCTATGATTAGATATGGCTTGATCCATGTCTTTTGGACCATTCTAACACAGCTTCATATTAATTCACATTATTATTTTCATTTCCCTAAGTTTAGACATAGGGACACCATTAAAAATATTAATTATTTTAATATCTCCTGAACTATTTAGAATCTATCCAAACCCTTTCTGGGTATTGGATATCTCATGTGCCCCAACATCTCCACCAAATTTTGTGGCTAGAGCACATCTGATGCTACCCCAAATCAACACTCCCTCTTAGCAAGGACTATGCTCTAGCAATACTCCTCACTGAGTATTACTCTGATCATCCGACATTGGTCCTTGTGCTGATGCCTATCGCCCACCATCCTCTGCACTGTTGTATCCTGTACTGTTGCCCATGGTTCTGCCACTGCCACTGTTGCATGTGTACGACAGCTCCCTCTACATCCGTGTTGTTGTTGGTCCGTTCTCCCAGCACTGCACCTCCTCTCATCATGTTGCATCGTGTTGCCCACTGCTGCACTGCAACTCAATTATGGATAAGTAATTGATCTCCCAACTCTGACCTCCCTGTTGGGCTAGAGACCCTCCTGATTCTCAAGCTCCCTCTACCGTTGACAAGTGCTCCCTCTCTAACCTTTGCATTGTTGCAACAACCCCATGCATCTCGCACCGTTGCACACCTCTTTGTGCCATCTTGCACTAGTATAACACTATCGTGCCTCTCGCACTGCTGCAGCCTATTAGCCTTGCGTTGTCCTGGGAATCTTGCACTATAGCTCTCTCTGCCGCTCCATCCACATCCGTCTCTACCCGACTCAGCCAGTGCTGCTACTCCTCTTCATGGCTCCCGTAGCAAGGTCTGATCCAAGAGGCTGGGTACCTCGAGGATCCTGCCCCTCATCGCCTGTAGTCCGCCTGACTACAGCTCGATGTCTCACCACTTCCGCTCAAGTGGTGCGTGTGCACTCATGGCACAGTCATCGCCTGTCAAAACTTCCTTCTCTACCCGTGTTGGTGTTGCCTTAGTCTCGAAAGACTCTCCCTTACTCTTCTTCCTTGGACACTGGGTCGCATAATGACCCAGCTCCCCACAATGGAAGCACTTGATCTTGGAGAGATCCTTCCTCTTTCACTTTTCCTACTTTCCCATGCTAGGGCAACATCTTCCTCCTCCTGCTTGACTTTGATCCCCTTGCTACTGCTACCCGTCTTCGACTGCCGTCTAATCTCTTCTTGGCGAAGAGCAGCCCACATCTCATCCCAAGGTGGAAGTGTCCCTCTGCCTGGTATACTCTGGAAAAATACCTCCCAGTCTTTTGAGACTGCATTCAAGGTCGTCCTCACCATCAATTCCTGATCTGACATGGCTTCTATAGCAATCAACTGATCTCGGATCTCATTCAATCCTCCGAGGAAGGTGTCAATCGGTTCTCCCTTCATCTGATACGACCTCAACTGATTCTTAAGTAACATTCTTCTCTGCACAGAAGTATGTTGGTACAATTTCTTGAGGGCCTCCCACATCTCATGTGTTGTTTCCTTCTCGACAATGTGTGGTACTACATGATCCTTGACCCCGTCAAGGATGATGCTCTTGGCCCTCGCTATTGCCTCCTCGTACTTGTCGTTATCATTGGAGTCGACTGGGATAGTTATAACCTTCAAGGCAAAGTTCGACGACCCGTCCAATCTATCCTAGTCTCTTACTCCATGTACTGCCATGATGCTCTTCTACTTCCCTCCTAGAAGTTCTCTGTTCGACTCCTCTTAGTCTCCACTTCCCATCTGGAAGTTCTCTTCTGGACTCCCTCTGAGTCCCGATTCCCCTCCTGGAAATCCTTCTGCCACTTTCGAGATGCCCCCTACTCTGATCGTCTTGTGCAATCGCACCACTAATCCGAGTTCCTTCGCTAGAAACCCTCGGCAGTAACTCCCTCCTCTTGGCCTTGCTCTGTTAGGTATTGTTCTGACTACAATACCTCACCAACTCCACTCTGCAATATTCCCATAGCCTTCTAAACACCTGCAACCTGAAGGTGAGAACTCCTAGGCTCTGCACAATCCCAGAACCAGCAACCCGACCTCCTAGGCAACTTCGTCAATGCTCACAACTTCTGTGTGGCTCTGCGTGAGGCTCCCTTTGCCTTCCTTAGCCTTTGTGCTGCCTCTTCCCGGCTCACCCTTGATGACCCAAGCACTGGGTCACCCTTCCCTTGTTGCTTTGCTAGAAACAACTTCTGTCACCTTAGGACAACTATTTTCTGTTGCTATTGCTCTGCTCGGCTGATGTCCTCAATCCTCTTGTAATCTACAATCACTCCGATACCATGTTGAAGTTTCTAAGTTTACTTAGTTAGAAACCCTCCATGTACTTTATCTTATTTATTCCTACCTATTTGTTTAACAAGTTATTTACAATGTAAATACTGAAAATAAACACTAGTGCATGCTCAACATATTACAGGTCAACAACTGAAAGAAACAGAAACAATCGCACCATATGATACCATTACTTTTGGACCATTGTCCCCAGAAAAACCCAATGTGGGAAAACCGGTGCAGCGATCTGAGGGTTTTCGTATTAAGCAATATCAAAGTACAATCTGGGTGCCGAAACTGGCCTACCCAACAGAGAATTTCATTGGCAGTAATACATCTCAGTTTGAGACAAATCTTCTGGTTGAAACCCCAGATAATCCTTCCAGCAGCACCTCAACTCCAATCTGCCCCAGAAACCCCAGCATTTGCCCTTTCTGGACTACGTCAGCCCCTCCTTGCCTAGCATTAGCCCTACGTCACCCTGAATGGGTCTGCGTCAACCTTCTGGCCCTCTGCATTAGCAACGCCTTTTGGCCTCTCTAGGGCTCTGTGCAGCTCCCGGCTATCTCTGCGTGAGCTCTCGCTGCTCTGCATCTCTCTCTCTCTGGCTATTACGCTGCCCTTCCGGCACTATCTTTGCCTCTTTGTTTCTCTGTGCTCAATGCCCCTCAACTGCAACTCCCGATCACTAATTCTATCTCTGTTAGCAAACCCCGCTCTAGAGAATAGAATGACTAATCACTTAGGGACTCCATTAAAAATATTAATTATTTTAATATCTCTTGAACTGTTTAGAATATACCCAAACCCTTTTTGGGTATTGGAGATCTCATGTGCCCCAACCTCTCGATCAAATTCCGTGGCTACAGCACATCCGATACTACCCCAAATCAACACGGATGATGCTGAAAAAAACATTATGATTCCCAAGATGAATCTCCCTAATTCCTTCCATTTGATGAGGTACTCTTTTATTGTCTTGGGTCATAGTACCTTCTCTCGTGTAGCTAGTATACCTTGTGGTTCTAGAATGATTCTTCCTTCTTCATCGGTCTCCGGAATTTCTGTTTAAGCTACTTGATTTTGCCCTAGTAATCTCTTCAAATTCGATACATGAAAGGTGGTATCAATGTGGAAAAAGTCGAAGTCGGGATTAATTCGGCAAGGGTCCAAAAGTTGAAAAACTCGTCAAAGTCAGGATTTTTTTGAAAAAGTCAGCAAAAATTCGACAAAATTAAAAAAAAAAACACAAAATTATTCATTTTTTTTTAATTTTTTTAACATCTAGAGTATCCACAACATCAAATAAATGCATTTCCACATAAACATGTAAAGTAAGCTAATATATAATATGTATATGAAGTCTAGTGCTACATCACATATCAAAATAGTGAATCAACTCCTGAATTTTGAATCTTGTCTGAGTCTCAACTCTCAAGAGTCAAAATATCAACAAAAGATATAATACATGTATATCATGAGTCATCTAAAAGTCATCAAGCAATCAGTCACTGAGATCCTCTTCCCCTTTTAATTTTTGTTTCCTAATTGTATTAAAAAATAAGTCATGCATTTATTCAATAGATAGTAATCTGCTTGGGTAATAAGGTGTCAGGTGGTAGGTCCAATGAAAATTAACAGTGAGTATCACAGTAGATGTGAAAATTAACGCTTGGGGACTCCAAGCTGCTTATTTTCTGAGAAAACAGTAGATTTTACTAACCTAGCCTTGGCATCTATTATTCAAAAACTCTTGGAGGTAAAATCTACTTCTAATACATAACCTTTCCCCACATTTACAAGGAGTTCGACACAAAAGAAGATTCCCTTTCAAAACGTGCTCTCATTGCAGGAAGGATCTTTGCTGTCACAAGATTTCAGAAGTACTTTGTTCCTGTCTGAAAAATGGGTTCTTTTTTGAGGCACTGGTTTTGTTTTTTTTTGGATAGGTTGTTGTTATTTGATCTTCATGACCTCCTCTTTGTTGTTTCTTCTGGAAGCATTCAACAACTGTAACAATGTTATTGATGGTGTGGGGTTCTTTCTACAAAACACTGTTGTATGCTTGTCCTTTTGGTACTTTTGTAATCTTTTGAAGGGGCAGTGGTTGTTAGAGTCTGGATCACTGAAAGCCTGGAGGCTTAGCGAATGTATACTTTGCTTTCTAACTAGAAATATGAAGTATAAAGATTTGTTTTTCCTTGGAAAACAAAAACATATCTTAACCTCAAAACTAACAGATTACAAATGAGACTACTATGCTCGCAAGAAGTATGACAAACAATACAATGCAATAACTTGAAAATGCATGGATGGAAACTTCAATTTACAGTTTTTTCACCTTTGCGACCTCTTTATCCGCAGCCTGGGAAGGGAGGCAGACTTTTTGGGTTGACTCCCGATTCAATCGGGAGTATAAGGAAAAAATCGCGATTTATTCCTTTGTGAAAAAGTCGGCAAAAAGTCGGGAGATTAAATCGTTTAGTTCAAAAAATCGCGCTTTTAGGATCAAATCGGGAATTTTTGCAGACTTTTTCCATACTGGGTGGTATGGATTCGACAGTTATCGGGTAACTTCAGACCATAAGCCACACAGCTTATTTTTTTTATTATTTGATATGGACAATAATATCTAGGTGATAGTTTATTCTTCCCTTTGTTTCAATGACAACTACTTATAGGGTTGGAGTCTAACAAAGACCCAATCTCCTTCTTCAAAATCCCTTTCGGTGCAATGTCTATCTATCGGCCTATTGTTTCATTCTATTACGTGCCATTGTTAGATTCTCTTTTAGTAAGTTAATGACCATTTGGTTCTCTTCTAAGTGGTTTTTGACTGTTGGAACCCTAAAATCGAGTAGTGCAAAATCCTTCCATCTGGGTGGTACATAACCATAGAGTGCTTGGAAAGGTGTCATTTTCGCTGACGTATGGTAGGTGGTGTTATACCACCATTCCACCAAGTGTAGCCACTGAGTCCACTTATTTTGTTTATCAGTGACGAAGCAACAAAGATATGTTTCCAAGCACTTATTCACAGCCTCAGTTTGACCATATGTCTGGGGATGATAAGTTGAACTCATGTTGAGTGATATTCCTGCCTGGTGGTAGAATTCATTCCAAAAATTACCTTTCAACCTTGTGTCTTTGTCACTCGCTATGACTTTGGGGAACCCATGCAATTTGTAAATGTTTTTACAAAACATATCTACAACTTGCTTAGTTGTGTATGTTTTTCTGATGGCCATAAAATGGGCATATTTAGTGAGTTTGTCGACTACAAAAAATATCTTGTCCTCACCATCAGACGCAGGTAGTCCTTCTATGAAGTCCATCAAAATCTCTTCCCATTTTGGTTGGGGATGTGTAGCGGGTGTAACAAACCTGGGGTTGGAATATTTTCACTCTTATTCCTTTGACAAATATTACATTCTACAACACATCTCTGAATTTCCTTGCTCATACCCTTCCAATAGAATGATTGTCAAACGTTGTAGTAAGTCTTGTAGAACTTGACATGTTCGTCTGCATGTGAATTGTGAGATTCTTTAAGAATTTTCAACTTAAATTTAGATGTTGGTGTTAGGCAAATTCTACCTTTGTACCACATTATGTCATTCTTCCACTCGAAATTGGTATCTTGATTGATATTCTTAATCATGGAATCACCATCCTCATCCTTGGCATAATCGCCTCGTATTTCGTCCAACCATTCTGAAACAAATATCATGTCGGCACATGTTGTGTTGTCATCATGCTTAGCTGAGAGTGCATCAGCTACAACATTCTCCTTTCCTTACTTGTGCAGTATTTCTAGGTCGAAAGCTGATAACTTCTCCATCCACTTCTGTTGTTTTGTTGATAATGTCTTTTGCTGAAGTAAGAATTGAAGACTGTTGTGGTCGATGCGGATTGAAAATTTACTCCCAAGCAAGTATTGGCGCCACTTCGTTAAAGCATGTATGATGACAAGCATCTCCTTTTGGTATGTTGATTTTAAGCCTTCTCGCTTATTAGGTTTCTTGCTTTCAAATGTTATAGGTTGGTTGTCCTACATTAATACAGCTCCACTTCCGAATCCTAAAGGATCACATTCGACTACGAATGGTTTGGAGAAGTCAGGAGTTGCTACAGTGGTGTGGTTCACATTACTTTCTTTAAATTCTCGAAACACTTGTTGGCTTTGTCACTCCACTGAAAAGCATTCTTTTTTCACAAATTGGTCAGGGGTGCCGTCAAATGTACATAGTTTTTTATAAATCTTTTGTAATACCCGGCTAGACCTAAAAATCCTCTTAGCTTGGATACGTTCTTGGGTTTAGGCCATTCTTTAATTGCCTTGATTTTGTTGGGATCCACTTGGACTCCTTCCCTGGAGATAACATGTCCTAAGTATTCAACTTCCTTGTGCCCAAACGTGCACTTTGATAGCTTGGCGTAGAACTAGTTCTTCTCCAATACAACCAATACTTCTTCCAGATGCTTGAGATGTTCCTTCCACATCTTACTGTAGGCCAGAATATCATCGAAGAAAACTAATACAAACTTCTGCAAACATGGGTGAAAAAGTTCATTCATGGTTGCTTGGAAGGTGGTTGGCGCATTTTTTAAGCCAAATGGCATAACTTTAAACTCATAATGCCCTTCATGAGTTCTGAATGTTGTTTTTTCAACATCTTCTAATCTTACTCATATTTGGTAGTAACCTGATCTTAGATCTAATTTGGAGAAGTATTATGCACCATGTGGTTCATTTAGCATTTCATCAATGAACATAATCAAAAACTTATGTTTGATAGTGATTTTGTTTAACCCTCTCTAATCTATACACAAACGAAAGGATCCATCCTTCTTTCTGACCAATACTACAGGTGCAGCGTATGGACTTCTACTTTTCGTAATGATTCCATGCTTCAGCAGGTCTTGTATTAATCGTTCTATTTTTGTCTTGTGGTGATGGGGATAACGATATGGCTTGATGTTTACTGGTGTCGAGTCTGGTTTGACTTTGATGATGTGTTCAATTTGCCTTTTAGAAGGTAATTTCATTGGTACATCTTGAAAAACCTTCTCGTATTTGTGAATCAAGGATGAAATTTCTAATGGCTAATGAGTCCCTTCTATCGATAATAATTCCAACTGCTGACATTGTGCGACAAATGTTGGTGCTCACTTGCGAATAAGTTTCCTCATCTGCTGAGTGGGGATGACTTGAGTTGGTGGAGCTTGAAACCCAAACAGCTTACATTTCCTTCCATCCAATTTGAATTTAATGAACTGATTTTGATGATTTGCTAAATACATGCCTAGCATCTGTAACCATTGTATCACTAAAACGACATCTACTCCTCCTAGGGGGATTGTATAAAAATTGGACTCCATTTTGTATTTGCTTAATTGCAACTTGACTTTATGGCACTTCCCTACTCCATCTATATGTTTCCCATCTAGTACCATAAATTTTAAATTTGCTACAGGGTAAGCAAAAATGTTCATCCTTTTCGCAACAATGACATCTACGAAGTTGTGCGTACTCCCTGAATCTATTAGAACAATAACATTTACTTCTTGATGTGACCCTTCAGCTTTAGTGTCTGTGGCCGAGCTATCCCTGTGATGGCTGCCAAAGAAATTGGTGGCATATCTTCTTCTGATTCTGGAATAGGATTTGCATTTTCTTCATTGTTCTCTTCGTCAGAGTTGTCTTCTGAAGATTCTTCTTCTTGTTCAGCTTCGCAGTTTTACAATTTTTGCGTTGAGCATTTATGCCCTGAATAATACTTGTCTCTGCATTTCCAACATTTCCCATCTTTCTTCCTTTCAACACTAGACTGTTGTTTCCCTTCATTGCGCATTGGTGGTGGAACGTGCTTGCTAGTGTTCTATGTCGATGGTTTATTTGACTTCTCCTTGGAATAGTTGTTAGTTCTCTCGTTACTAGCATATGGTCCCTTGTGGAGTTTATATTTTCGCTCAATAATTATAGCTGCATGTCTGGCCTCCTCAATGGTTTTGGGTTTATGCAATTTTCATTCTTCGTGAATGTAATCTTTAAGTCCACAATGATACATTTTTAATAGCTCTTCATCTAAGAACCCTTTCTGCCTTACTACTAATACTTCCCATTCGTGAGTGTATTCACTCACTGATCCTTTTTGTTTCAGGTGAATGAATCTCTCGTAGACATCATCCTCCTCCTCGTCATGAAACCTTTTTAGCAGGGCCTTTTTAAAGTTTTGCCAATTGAACGAGTAACATGTACATTTAGACGACCACCACAAAAGCCAATCGTATGCTTCTGCTTCTAGGCAGTTGGATGCAGTCATGACCCTTTCTTGCTCGTCGAGTGGGGGGTTTGCTAAAAAATGGCATCCATCTAATTTACCAATACGACAGCACCATTATAGTTCTTACCATCATACTTAGGTAATTCATTTTTTATTTTAAGATGGTTCCTTTCGGAAGATTTGGTATAGTATTGACTTCCTTCAAAATGTATTCGTAGCTTTTCGTGCATCAGGAACTCTTGATCTAGCGAATTTTCTCCTTCCAAGGTTCGAGGACTTTGCGTGGCTGAAGGTGGATTAGCTACTTTATTAGATTGTCTCACCATGTCTTTTATGTCTCGAATATTTTGTGCCATGTCGTTTTGATTCTTCCAAAAATCATCTTGCTTCCTTTCGACATCGTCAAGGCGTTTCTGCAGCCTATCGAGTTCTTCTTGAATTTTTTTTAATTATCATCGTGACCCATTTTGTTCTTTTTCTTCCTAATGGGCTCAATTTTTTATTACAATAATTCTTTTTTTAATTAAATATATATATTTTCTTAATTAAATAAATTTTTTTGAAATTAAAAAAAAAAAAAAAATTAAATAATAATTTTTTTTAACTTTATGATATATAAATTATTTAGTTATATAAAAAAATTAAATGACCAGTCACGTTTGACGGATGGCACAGTAGCGACAGATAGCAATGCATCTTCGTGGCAGACATCGTGTAGGAAGGTTGACCACACGATGGCCTAGGACCGCGGTTGACTGTGTTTACGACTGGGCAGCGTCAACAGCGGGTAGCAGTGCGTCTTCGTCAGTGCCTGCGAATGTTGACAAGGTGGACCGGGGCTTGCTGCTTGCCATGGAACAGGTGCGACCACACACTGATACGCAGACTATGGTATGGTATGGGAACGTAGGCAGCAAGGTGGAGTAGACAGGGTCGAAGGTTTGCAGCAGCAAGGGGATCGGTTGGGACTCGGGAGAGCAGAACACACGGATAGGTGACAAACGACACGAAGAACAGGTCAAATGGCAGTAGAATCGAGGGCGTGTAAATGTCTATAGCAACGGAGGTGTTGGGAGGCTCGCAGGGCCTGATGGCTAGCAGGGTACGTGGGGGTGTCACCATCCAAGTTTGGCTTCAATACCACTAAAATAAAAAAGATAGAAGTAACTGTACAATAAGACTGGTATTCACAATTGAATTGTACTGTAATATTTTATTTATTAAACGAATAGATGATGGTTTACATGGTCATGGTGGTTCTCCATATATAGGAGTTGACTGGCCATGCCAACAAGGAGACATGTCTGTTTGATTCATGCCTTTTCACTAACTTAGTTAGTTTAATCTTAATTATTTAAAATTTGTTGATATTTTAATATTTTATTTAAAACACTTATTTATGAATATGTAATTCATAACATATGGAAAGAGTGCGCCTGGGCTTGCAATAATGGCAAGCCAGACAAGCCCCAGGTCAGAAAATACAATGCCCAAATGTGGGAATGTGCTTCCCCAAATATGCCTCTACGTCACCCACACTGGCCTCTCCAGCCTCTGTGTAGCACCCGGTTGCCTCTGCATCAACCTCTCGAGGCTCTGCGTTGTCTCTCTGGCACTACCTCTGCCTCTCTGCTACGTATTCTCTGCCTCGTGCCGAACTACACCTCATTGCAACAGACTAGTAGCTCAATTCTCTCAGCATAAACCGCTCCAGAAAATCAAACTAATTGATCAATTTGGTGAATCTCCAACTGACCCTCAAGCCCCCTCTTATAATTTTCCTATTGAGTCTTCAACGGCCGAGATTAAGTCCCTAATCAATCGCTAAGATTAGATTTGGCTTGATCCATGTCATTTAGAACATTCTCACCCAAATTTATATTAATACCCACTAATACTTTAATTTTCCTAAGTTTATACTTAGGAACCCCATTACAGATATTAATCATTTTAATATCTCTCCAACCGGGTGGAATTTCCCCAAACAATTTTTGGGTCTTGGAGATCTTATGTGCCTTAGCCTCTGCACCAATTTTCTTGGCTAGAGCAGATCTGATGCAACCACAAATCAACATCTCACTCGAGAATCTCAGATACAGACTTGGCTAGGCAACTCATGCGTGCTAAGTGCAAGAAATTGTCAATTTGTCAAAAGCCCTAAACGGAAGTGAGCCCCTTCTATTTAACCTTGGTTGACTTCTCCTCATGTGGGTCCCATCATCGAACTCCCTTCCTCCCCAAGTAGTTCGAATTGCCTAAGTGGAGCATATTTCTTTCTTGGTGGCCCCCACATTCCACTAAGTGTTCAATTTTTGCCTCTTTCCATACAGTGAGTGCGTCCATCAATCAAAACTTGGAAGTGGGGTCCTCCAACCCACTTCTCCTAAGTTAGAGCTCAAAATTGTCAAAATGGTACAAAAATTATATTGCGAAGTGGTAATATCACATAATCATTTGATTTCCATATGAAATTGTTTTGGGTGAAGTGATCAATTTAAGAAACTTTGCACAGCCATTTAGCATTTTCCAGCTTTATTACGCTACTTCAGAAGGTGCAACTACTGAAACATTAGGTAGAGGGTATTTTCTGGAAAAATCTATTAGTCGATCGATTGTTGTTGAGCAGACAATAGAGAAGCATTTGAAAACCATGGAATCAAAAGAGAAAGGAATGGACTTGTTTTCAATAAACCGAAAGGAGAAAGTAAATAGCGTGGAGGATTTGACAGTGCAAGACACAGTGAACATTCTAAATGCCTCAAGTTGTGAGCCATTGATCAAGCTTGTGCAGGAGGCAGCGACTGAACATAGGTACATTCAGGATCATGTGCGCTTGTTTGCTGTAAAAAACACACTGCTCGAAAAACTATTTGCGCGTGGTCTCAGCTTGGAGACGAACGACCAGTCCCTCATCGTTGTATTATCTTCTTTCGGTGAATGGGATGAATGCCATGTGATCACAAACAAGAGAACGCGAAAGGATGTAGCTTTGTCATCTTCATGAACATTGATGGTGCCCTCAATGCCCTCAAGGAATCAACGAAAGAATCAACGACCGCATGGTCGTGTGCAAACTTGCCCTCGTGGGCTTCCACCCTCGGCGATCTGTGTGCACAAAAGATTTACATGGGCAATGTTTTGGTCGCCATGGAGGTCAATACTCTTGTCAGCTTGTTTTCGCAACATGATAAGATTGAGGATAGGCTGATAGTGGTTTATGAGCGAAAAACAGATACTGAGGCAAATCTACACTTCAATGTCACATTTGGATGTTGTCTATTATTTAAAAAAAAAAAACAAAATTATTGCATAACTTCATTTTCAGTTATTGTTGCAGAACTTCATTTTCGGTTGTTCGTGACGGTATGAAACTATACAGTGACTATTGGGCAAAGAAAATAAATAAATACAACTTAACAAATTATTTGAAGTTGCTTATATTAAATTATAAAGTCACTTTACAATAAAGTTTTATAAGTTACTTCTTCAAGAAAAATAATAGTTAATTTTAAAATATTAAAAAAACAAATATATATATATATATATATTATATATATATATATATATATTATATATATATCGAAAAGGAAAAAACACCAATTTCAAGGATAGTTACTACTAACAAATTAACATGGTCGAAATGATTGTGGAGAAGTTAATAATTATTAATAATAAAAAAATATAAACGAATTGAAAAAGGAGGAATGGATAAACTTGTTTCAAGATAGGCTACTACTGACAGCGTACATATGTCAAATGACTATATGCACCTGAAGAAATTTTCAGCAATTAAGCTTTGAAGACAAAGCTCCTTGAAGATAAGGGCAATGTTATGAATATAATTTATATATATAATTAAATAAATGCAAATACATATAAATAATAAAATAATCATAGTTATATTTTAAATAGTCGTTATTTAAATAGAAAGGCATGTCTAAAAGACATGTCCAGTCATGAAGAAGCGGGAACTCATTGTAACATTCATCAATACTTGTAAGCAGGAACTCATTGTAACATTCATCAATACTTGTACATTCATCTTATTAATAAAATATTACTTACAATATATTTGTGTATTTTACATTTAAAGCACAAACAAACTACAAGATTTGTTGCTTCATGTGTCAATCCTATCAAATATAAAACCATATTTTTTTATGTTTTTGGGGTAAATTAGGGTTAGGTTACAACAAAATTTTCATTTAATAGCATAAAATACCTTGGACCTTATGGTCCTAGTGATAGGATTTACAAAACAAAAATATCGTTTTTTCATGCATTCTTGAACCATTCTTTAAGGATGACGTC
Source organism: Pinus taeda (assembly GCA_000404065.3). Classification (NCBI taxonomy): domain Eukaryota; kingdom Viridiplantae; phylum Streptophyta; class Pinopsida; order Pinales; family Pinaceae; genus Pinus; species Pinus taeda. The sequence continues at coordinate 61,748 of APFE030052025.1, read as the reverse complement.
TAGGGTTTTATAGTTATTTTATGATTTTTCAGCCATTAGAAAACTGCTACAACCTATTTCCTAGTTTACTCATTGAATAGCCTTTGTTTATTTCTTACCTATCATCAGTTTTAGGCTATTTTGAAATTGTTGTTATAAATTTTGCATGTTGTACATTGTATTATGTTAATTTTAGGTATGTTCTATGCTAAAGCAATTTATTTCAATTTTCACAGTTAGCTCATTATCTTTTCCAGATTAGCAATCACATCAGCATTAAAGTAAACTGCAGATAGAACATAAATATAAATCGCAAAAGACAAGCCAAGACAACAGAACACAAGATGTGACGCTAGCCAGGGACAAACCCCACAATGTGGGGAAACCCTTGATCAATTCTTCTTTTATGTTCTTCATAATTCAGCTGAGAAAGTGAGAGAGTACATTTACAACAGAAGTCAACACTTTGACTTATCTAGATCTGAGCATAGATCATTTCCTATAACGATGAGATCAATTGAAGACATTCTGCTTCAATTGATTCTCGTAGTGCTACCTCTTGTTCATTTGCTGCACATTATCGTGTGACACCTTCATGATGTATCATGCATCATGATGTGCTCATGATCTCATACATCATACAAAAAGCCCATTCATCATGTTGCCCATGATCTCATCTATCATGCTGCCCATGATCATTATGCTTCATGCATCATTATGATGCCCATGACTATATTATTTCTTTATTATGCTGAACATTAGAACTGCTTCTCCTTATAGACTGTAACACTGCTTCATCATACTGCTCACTGCAAAGTAATACCACAATGATCATCACCAAGACTCTGCTACAAGAGTATCCAAAGTTTGTCATCTATTTGAGATAGATATGTCGAGATGCTCTAGCTTCATCCTTTCTCTGTCGCCATACGAGAATACCTTCAACCTACAGGTATCTTGAGAGGGTGACCAACCTTGGTTCTACTACTCCTTAACCCATCCGAGAAGGCAGCTTGAACCCTTAGACACATCTCATCTCAATGCGGATCCGATTGTGGCTTCCTTCTACATGATTGCGGCTTCCCTGCGTTGACTGCGGCTACACCTCAGGACTGCGGCTCCTCTTCTCGTGACTACAGCTCCATGCATTGACAGTGGCTACACCTCGAGACTGCAGCTAAGTGCCTCATGAACAGCATTTATCATGACTGCGTTCATGCGTACATGTGGCTCCACGAGAAGCGTTTATCATTGATAGCGTTGATGTGTATATGTCTCCACGAGCAGTGTTTATCATTGCCTGCGTTGATGTGTATATGTGTCTCCATGAGCAGCATTTATCATTGACTGCGTTGATGCGTATATGTGTCTCCATGTGCAGCGTTTATCATGACTGCATTGATGCGTATATGTGTCTCCACCAGCAACGTATTTCTGCATGAACTGCGTATAAATGGTGTGTGTAACTACGCTGTCAGATCTTAGACAGCGTATAGGTACCTGCAATTAGGCCTATATATGTCAGTAGTCCATCATAGTGTTTTAGAGCTTCACATGGCTGGGAGCCTCTTCCTCCTTTCTGCGTCTTGATGTCTTTTCCATGACTGGAATTAGGACATCACTTGAAGACCAGTGTATCACTCTTTTGTGTCTCTCTCTCCTTCACCAAAAACCCAGACGTGGAGAGGAGGCGGCTACACATGAAGAGGTGTGTCTCCTAAATGATTTCAAGTCCTCCATATTTATACTAAAAATGTAGATGATGAATAGACACGTTTATTGGGCTTCTGAGCCTACGTAATATGTTGTTCAACTTAACAATTTGTCCATAACATAAATAAATTCATAACTTCATAAATACTTATCGGAATCAAATGATCTTTAGATCAATCCTACACCTCTCAATGAGACGGATCCAATAAAAATATCAACTGCCATAAATAAGATGACCCACATGGAGTTTGGCCGTAGTTGCCAATTTTAACACTCCCTCTCAACTAGGGAGAACTCCATCCGCTGATCCATATGTCCCACTGTACTGTCTTTGCCATCAGTGCCCTGCACTTCTCTGCTCAGATATGTTGGCTCTGCTCAGCTCTGCTGGCTCTGGCTCTGCTCTATTGGCTCTACTCTTCTCTGCTCAGCTATGTTGGCTCTGTTGGCTCTGCTTTGCTAGCTTTGCTCGGCTCTGCTCAGCTTTGTTGGCTCTCTTGGCTATGCTCTGCTCTGTTGGCTTTGCTCTGCTCTGCTGGCTTTGCTCTGCTCAACTTAGCCGTGTTGAACTATGAAGAAGAAGAATTGATCGAGAATGTCTTATACCATTCTCCACTGACTCGAAGTCAATCTCAGAGTGCGTACCACTGGTCCCAGACCAGCCTCAACTAACCCAAAGTCAACGTCATAGTGGGTACCACTCCTACAACTGGTCCCAAACCAGTATCATCAGTCTCAAAGAGTGTACCACTGGTCCCAAACCAATCTCAACTGACCTGAAGTCAGCGTCATAGTATGTACCACTCTCACTGGTCCCAGACCAGTCCTGCACTGACTTGATGTCAGTCTCAGAGTATGTACCACTGGTCCCAGACCAATCTCAACCGACCCAAAGTCAATGTCATAGTAGGTACAACTCCTACAACTGGTCCCAGACCAGTATCATTGATCCCAGATCAATGAAGGTCATCCTAGGATAGGGAGTATGGTAGATACAGCGATGCGTCCATCAGTACTACTATGGTCCCTATCCTCATTTCCCAGCTCATTGATCAGATGAGAAGTACTTCCCCATGAGTCCCAGACTGCATGGGTAGCATGCCTCGACAGGAGAACTTAATCAATCTTGTCCTCACAGGAGAACTAATCATCCTGCTATAAAATCGCCATGGAGAACACATCATCCAGGCCTCATAGGAGAGTTAATCAACCTGCTTCATAATCGTCATGGAGAATACATCATCCAGACCTCACAGGAGAACTAATCTTCCTGCTACACAAGAGAGCGAATCATCCTGTCCCACAAGAGAGAATCATCTTGTCCCACAAGAAAGCAAGTCATCCTGTTTCATAGGAGAGTGAATCATCCTGTCCACAGGAGAGTGAATCATCCTGTCCCACAAGAGAGCGAATCATCTTGTCCTAGTGCACACCACCAGGGGAGGGTGAGTCACCCTGTGGTCATATGTTGCTCCAGTAAGAACTGCAAGCCCCCAGACCTCTCAGAGTTCAATGTATGCAACATGCAGGACCCTTGTACAAGGGTCTCTCGACGACTCCAAGTCGTTCGAGAAAATCACAAATTTGATCTTTCCCTGGGGCTCTGACAAAGTGTATCGACCTGTACATCATCTTAATGCAATGGAGGCTCCTTGCTCATCGACTTACCATATCCCAGATAAGGCAATATCTGATGTCCTAAGTAACTAGATTCGTTATATAGGGGCCACGTGTGTGAATCCTGCAAATCGGACATGATTCGTTGGGGATTCAAATCCCACTGCAGGGCATTAAGGTTGATCTCATCACTTTAAACAGATATTATAAGACAAGAATAAGTGATAAGTATAAGACAAATGCAACCTGCAAGTGAATTAGAAAAGCTCACAAATCAATGAGAGATGACAAGGACGGATGAGATACAACAAGTTATCAAGAGAGAAATGCAAGAGGAAATCACAATTAGGATCTACTTTAATGAAACTGCAAATGTGAAAAGTGCTTGTATCTAATTTAACCAAATACCATTTGTCAATCAGGATTCAAATAATAAAATGGTGATAGCAATACTTCCCTATTGCCTATGTGTGCTTTATTAGGATTTCTCTTTTACTTACCAGATTATCAAGTAGAACAAGAGAAGTCTTCAAGATTTCTTAAGCACAATCAATAGGATAAGCTAATCATGTAATGAAATGCAAGAGAGAAGAAATGTGCAATTCAACTAGTGAAGAAATTAGAGGGCGACAAATAGTAATCCAACAAGGCTATCTTCAAGAATCAATGCAATATGTTGTCCAATATATTTTCAACATGCCACAATAATGCATGAGAAAACCAATGAAGGACTAATGAATGCACCAGACTTTACAATATACCAATGTTAGTCCACTGTCAACAAGAGATCAAACTGCTGCAGTTTTTTGCCAAGTATATAACAGTCAATTAAATGATGAGATCAGCCTTAATGATGACTTAATGAGAAAACTACAACTGTCAGTGTCCTTATCTTACTATCTTGTAGTTGTAAGTTGTCTTTCATTTATGAATAATGATTTAAGTGACCACTGACATGTGTTTGAATTTTGTACGTACTATGCATGCTATAGATGAAGATCTATGTTTGAAATCAATGAATTTGTATCATTAATTAGAATTTGTGTAAGAAATATCTAATTTTTAATATATATATATATATAATAAAATAATATATAACGAATCCTACGTGCCCTGTTCCGGGGGGTCAACCTGTCCGAATTCGACACTCGAATCCCCGTATCCTACGAATCCCGAATCCCCACGTCAGGTGACTTAGCTGATGTCTATGTGCTAGAGCAATCGTTGAATACGGGATTCCTCAATAATCGAATCCCACCTCTGGTTGTCACAGAGAATCACATTAATATTCATTATGTGTACTCAATGACCAGTCTGCATTCGAATAATCATGCAGTTTTCATATTTCCGGCAGTGTATCTCAATCCATGAGAGATTGTGCCCTGAAGATATCTCAAAAGATTCTTGGCACCAATCCAGTGAGGCTCAACCAAATATGAGCTCACCATGCTAACTGCAACACATATGTCCAGACGGAGGTTCTCCAAGAACATCAACGCAAATGAGTTTATGAAACTCAGAGGCATTTCCCAAATCTGGTCCGACATCACTACCATATAACTTCTTGAAAGTTAAGATCCTCGAGGTAATCACAGGCTTGCAGTTTATCTTTCCACATTCGGAATCCAACTCCCTTCGTCTTCTACAAATGAGAGTGTATGCACCTGTCAGACATAGGTGCCAGTATGAGAGGTCTGACATCCACAACCTTCAGATGGTTTGGATCGATTTCACTCCTAGTGAATCTCAGCTTCATCAGACAGTTGTTAATTCTCTCATACTATGCCCGGGGTGTTTTGCTTCAAGCCATTGAGGGCTTTCTACCACCTGCATACATGAGATTCATGATCATGAATCTCAAACTCCACGGGTTTCTCAAACCTGTGGCCCATCTACATGAGGGGAATGGTCCCCTTCTAAGATTTTCCTTCTGTACATCTCAGACATGTACCTTCATGCTCTTTTTGAATTCAGGCATCCCAGTCACCATCTGACTCACAGACCTCCGGTGCTGAGTCAATGGACATGGTCCCCAGGGGACATGATACAACCCTGAACTCAAAAACATCTTTGAAAAATCTATTTTCAAACACGTACCTTTCCATCGATAAGTACCACCCTGATACCTTTGACTTCCATTTCCGAGATGGACACCAGGTTCTTCTTGCGATCAGGTACATAAAAAAGATTCCGGGGTTCCTTGTTTTCTTTGAAGAGTCGATCATTTCCTTGATGACTTGCATTACCAGTCATCCATTTGATCATTGAAGATGTCCCTAGAATGATTGTTTTCTTCATCAAGAGATGTGTCTCTGCCACTCCTTCGCATAACGGCCGAACTTATTGCAACCAAGGCATCCGCCTTTCCTTCCATCCTTAGATCTGAACTTCCAATGAACTGATCTTTAGATGGGCCATCAGAAACTTCTGTTGTGCCATTATGATAACATTCTCTGCTTCGACTTCACCCTGGGTGAATTATGAGGAACCCATTGATCCTTTTGTCTTGTGCCAACTGTCATTGGTGATTGCTCCTTCACTCTTGCTTGGGCATTGTCTTCACCTCAGCTCTGATACCATGTTAATTATAGGTATGTTCTATGCTAGAGCAATTTATTTCAATTTTCATAGTTAGCTCATTATCATTAGCAATCACATAAGCATTAAAGTAAACTGCAGATAGAATATGAATATAAATCGCAAAAGACAAGCCAAGACAAGAGGACAAAAGATGTGGCGCTAGCCAGGGACAAACCCCACAATGTGGGGAAACCCTTGATCAATTCTTCTTTTATGTACTTCAAAATTCAGCAGAGAAAGTGAGAGAGATAATACATTTACAACAGAAGTCAACACTTTGACTTATCTAGCTCTGAGCATAGATCATTTCCTATAACGATGAGATCAGTTGAAGAGCTTCAACTGATTCTCGTAGTGCTGCCTCTTGTTCATTTGTTGCACATTAGCATGTGACACCTTCATGCTGCATCATGCATCATCATGTTGCTCATGATCTCATACATCATGCTGCCCATGATCTCATCTATCATGCTGCCCATGATCATTATGCTTCATGCATCATTATGATGCCCATGACTATATTATTTCTTTATTATGTTGAACATCAAAACTGCTTCTCCTGATAGACTGTAACACTGCTTCGCCATACTGCTCACTGTGAAGTAATACCACAGTGATCATCACCAAGACTCTGCTACAGGAGTATCCAAAGTTTGTCATCTATCTGAGATAGATATGCCGAGATGCTCAGGCTTCATCCTTTCTTTGTTGCTCTCTCCATACAAGAATACCTTCAATCTACAGGTATGCTGAGAGGGTGACCAACCTTGGTTCTACTACTCCTTAACCCATCCCAGGAGGCAGCTTGAACACTTAGACACATCTCATTTCAATGCGGATCCGATTGTGGCTTCCTTCTACGTGACTGCGGCTTCCATGCGTTGACTACGGCTCCTCTTCTCGTGACTGTAGCTCCATGCATTAACAGTGGCTACACCTCAAGACTGCGGCTAAGTGCCTCATGAACAGCATTTATCATGACTGCGTTGATGTGTATATGTGTCTCCACGAGCAGCATTTATCATTGACTGCGTTGATGCATATATGTGTCTCCACGAGCAATGTTTATCATTGACTGCATTGATGCGTATATGTGTCTCCACGAGCAGCGTTTATCATTGACTGCGTTGATGCGTATATGTGTCTCCACGAGCAGCATTTATCATTGACTGTGTTGATGCGTATATGTATCTCCACAATCAGCGTTTATCATGACTGCGTTGATGTGTATATGTGTCTCAACGAGCAGCGTATCACTGCATGAACTGCGTATAAATGGTGTGTGTAACTACGCTGCCAGATCCACTATACATGAAGCCTAATCTATGTTGTCAGATCTTAGACAGCGTATAGGCTCCTACGATTAGGGTTGTATATGTCAGTAGTTCATCACAGTGTTTTAGAGCTTCACGTGGCTGGGAGCCTCTTCCTCCTTTCTACGTCTTGATGTCTTTTCCATGACTAGAATTAGGGCATCACTTGAAGACCAGCGTATCACTCTTTTGTGTCTCTCTCTCCTTCACTAAAAACCCAGACGTGGAGAGGAGGCTACAGATGAAGAGGTGTGTCTCCCAAATGATTTCAAGTCCTCAATATTTATGCTAAAAACGTAGATGATGAATAGACACGTCTATTGGGGCTTCTAAGCCTACGTAAGATGTTGGCCGACTTAACAATTTGTCCATAACATAAATAAATTCACAACTTCATAAATACTTATCGGAATCGGATGATCTTTAGATCAATCGAGGGATCCAATAAAAATATCAGCTCCCATAAATAAGATGACCCACATGGAGTTTGGCCCTAGTTGCCAATTTTAACATATTATTTATAAACAACCCTAAATTATAACATCAATTGGTAATTTTAAAGTAGCATGTGCTTGGGAGCCTATTTAAGAACTAATTAATCCCTTGAGATTTAGCCATATGGTTCTTCAAACTCGTTACCTTCCAATTATAACTCATTTTACCTAGAGCCCTACTTTATTTAACATTATCCTTAGGTGTTTTATTTAGCAGAACCCTTGGACGGTATTTTATAGGGGTGTACTTAAGTTATCTAATCTCCAAGAACCACTGGGGAAACCTCTCTTGTGAGAATACTATCCAACCACAAAATAGTAAAGAAGCAGTTAAGAAGGTGATTGTGGTCGCTGATCTTATTGTTGCCCTTAATCTAGAGTGCTTAGCAAGGCTTTGCACTGAGGCACCAGATTAGAAACCCTAATTTATAACATCAATTGGTAATTTAAAGGTAACATGTGTTTGGGAATCTATTCAAGAACTAATTAATCCATCGAGATATAATTACAGTTCTTTGAACTTGCTACCTTCACATTACATCTCATTTCACCTAGAGCCCTACTTTATTGAACATTATCCTTGGGTGTTCTATTTAGCCAAACCCTCAGAGGGTATATGCCTTGAGTGTACTTGGGTTATCTAATCTCCAAGAACCACTGGGGAAGCCTCTCTTGTGGGAATACTATCCAACCACAAGAGAGTAAAGGAGCAGTTGCTAAGGTGATAGTGGCCACTGCTCTTATTGTTGCCCTTAATCTAGAAGGCTTAGTGAGGCTTTGCATTAAGGCGCTAGATTTTGCAGTAACAGTCTCCACCACTTCCCCAATGTAAACCCAAAATTGATTTCCTCCTCTATAAGACTTTATTGAATAGAGCTTCCTTCCTAGCCTTTGCTTCACCATTGAAGTCACCCAAACTTAACTGCTAATGGATGTCTATACTAGTAGGTACTAATATTTCCTGAGAGTAGGTAAAGCCTGATTGAATAATGTAAAGCAAATACCATCAAACTACAATTTGGAATTTAGGTCAACTTACTGCCTCATTAGCAACCAAACATAACTAGATATGCAACAAAAATATTAATCCACTAAAGAGAAGTTAGATAATAAAATCACCAGCATCCAAATTCCCCCTGATCGCAAATCAGTACACAAGTAACCAAATACTCGTGTGACAAATTGGTCCACTGCTGCTTAGGAACATGAGGAGTCCCACTAAAACAGACTAATAGAAGAAAAAGAATGGAAATTCCACAATTCAGTGCTGGAACACCGCAAAGGATTTGATGTCAAATATTAAAGCCAGAGCACCAATATATGTTAAATAAAAGAATTCAATCGTAACAGAGTAGAAGATGTAAGCAGACAGTCACATAAGGACCAGGTCAAAATGCATTCAACCCATAAGTGCCAGATATAAGCAACATCGAAACACTGGACCATGGAAGAACAATTTCTAATACACACACAGGAAATTTAAGCTTCATCCTCTGCCACCATAACACAAGAACCTCATGTTTAAGCAACAGAATCAGAGCACACTAAAGACCTAAAGGTATATTGCAGCAAGATCATCTCGTATACTGTATATTCCAAATAGATCATATTATACAAGGGTTTAATATAAACATGGTAAATTCAATATACTCAGCATGCATACACCTGATTCCAAAATTACATCATGCAGCATGCAGTAGAACAACCAAGTTTAATAAGGTTCAATAAAGACAATCTTTAAAATATTTTTACAACCTTAGAGACCCAAATATACATCAACTAATTTCAATGACTAGCATAAAGAAAGATATCTAAATGAGATGTATAAAATGCCATAGAATCCAACATTGTTAGAATTTAAATTTCAAATTCCACCTTTCAAGACAATTTGACATGTACCTCACCCTTGACCATAAGACGGATAATTAAGTGCTTCTTCAAAACAATATCCTGTATCATTCATTTTATATAGCCAAAATTGGTATGACCCTTTTATACTTTTAATAAGCACATTTGGAATATACTAGACGTCCACATGAGGTGGTCTTTAATCATCTTGGTCAATGAAATCAACTTTGCAATGATAATAAGTATAGGAAGTAGGCCCACAATTAAACCTGGCAAAGCTTTCAAAGCTCTCTGAAAAACTTTAATAGCAGAATCCACTGATCCATTCCGTGCATGCCATGTCGCATAGTCATACCAAATATCTGGATAGTGATACAAATACATAAGGCACTGAAAACAAAAATCATAATCCTTTGTCAGTTTGGCTTGAACTCTAGCATAAAACAATAGAAAGATATCAAAAAGATATTAACCTCAAGTATGAAAAAACATATATAAAAAATTTGAATTTTCATACGGATAGTGATAGAAAAACCAAGGCACCAGAGTAAATACATAAATGTTTGTCAGTATGGTAAATACATTATACAATATTGGTTCAATTTTAGCATAAGAAAATAGAAAGATATAAAAGAAAATTATTAATTTTAAATATAAAAAAAATGTTTTTAAAAATTTTGAACTTTCACTCCAAACATGTATTCCAAAAAAGACAAGGATGTTCTTTTAATCCTGGGCTACATTAAAAGCATTTGAATCATAGAAATGAAAAGTTTCTTCACCTATGAAGACAAAACATACATGAAGATATTGCACACATAATAGCATATTTTGACTTGTAAATTAAGTCAACAGTTACAAGGCGAAAATATCTCACTGAGATCCATCTCATACATCGTCATGTAATATCGAACCTCAAGAGTATCACAATAGAAGCCACTGCCGAACTCTTCATTGAACGAGTATGGGTACACTTTGGGATCCCACGGTCCATTATCTCAGATTGGGACAGCAGGTTCCTAAGCAATGCCAAGGCCTGACAGGGTCTGCTCAGTGGATGAAACGGAACGGCTGATCGGTTTGTTACTGAGCTGGCCAAGCCAGTCACTGACTCGGTCGGCTCGATCACCCATGCACACACACGACCAGCGAGGTCTTTTGGAGGGGAAACTGGACCCCACAGCCAATTCTAATTTGCTTTAGGGTGATTTTGAGGCCCATTTACCTCTCACAACCCTATAAAGGCTACCCAACCCCTCTCATTTCCTCACAGCTATCTCATTGCATTTGTGTGAGAATTCGTGAATAGTTTGTGAAGAGTTGTGGAGTTTGTTTTTGGAGCAGTAGTTAGGAGTCTTGGGCAAGCATTGGAGTAGTAGTGAGGAGCTTCTTGGGCATCCATTTGAACATCATTGAGAAGTTGGTTTGTGTTGGAATTTCTAAGTCTAACTGTTAGAAACCCTTTATATACTTTTTGATTTATTTTTGCCTACTCATTCTGTTTAATTAACAAGTTATTTACCATGTAAATACTGAAAATAAATACAAGTACATGCTCAACACATTACATATCATCAACTGAACGAAAAACAAGAACACAAGTGACATCGTTGTTTTTGGACCAATGTCCACAGAAAAACCCAACGCGGGAAAACTGGTGCAACTATCTGAGGGTTTTATTATTAAGCAATTTCAGAATACAATCTGGGTGCCAAACCGGCTCACCCAAGAAAGAATTCCCTTGACAGTAGAACCTCACAGTGGGAAACAGATATCAACCCCAATCTATCCCACGAAATCTCCCAGCGTCAACCTCTAAGGTTTGCGTCAGCCCCTCTGGCCCAGCGTTAGCCTCTTTTGCCTAGCGTCAGCCTCTCAGGGCTCTGCGTCAACCACGTTAGCCCTCCTCAGGCTCTGCGCAGCTCCTGGCTGCCTCTGCGTGGCCTCTAGCTGCTTCTGCATCGCCTCTACTTGGCTCTGCATCAACCCTCTCCTGGCTTCTGCACTGATGCTCCCAGTACTAGCTCTACCTCCCGACTTCTGCACTGATGCTCACGGTACTATCTCTGCCTCTCTGCTACTGTATTCGCTGCCCCTCAACTGCAACTCTGATCACTCCTTCGATTTCCGTAGCAAGCCCTGCCCCAAAAAATCTAATTCTTGATCAACTCGATGTGTTCTCCAAGTGACCTTCAAACCTCCTCTTATACCCTTCCCGTTGACAATTCAAGATTAAGTCCCTAATCAACAGCAAAGATTAACTCTGGCTTGATCCATGACTTTTGGACCCTTCTAACACAGTTTTATATTAATTCACATTAAAATCTTATTTTCCCTAAGTTTAGACTTAGGGACTCCATTAAAATATTAATTATTTTAATATCTCCCAACCTGTTTAAAATCTGCCCAAACCATTTCTAGGTATTGGAAATCTCATGTTCTTTAGCCTCTCCACCAATTTTCATGGCTAGAGCACAGCCGATGCTCTCCCAAATCAACAATTTGTTGGAGCAGCATTGATGCTCTCCCAAATCAACAATTTGTTGGAGCAGCATTGATGAGGCAGTTTGTGCCTAGAGGTATTTTTTTAATTTGTTTTTGCTTATTTATTTTTTTGTGCAAATCTGGAAATTGAAAAGAGTCTTTTTTATAAAAGAAATGAACATTGAAGCAATGTTATTTTTTTTGTTTTCATTTTCATATTTTTTCTTTTCATTTCCAAGTCAAAAAATGGCTCCTAGAGTGAAAGATGTTGTTGCCTAGAGGTATTTTTTTAATTTGTTTTTGCTTATTTATTTTTTTGTGCAAATCTGGAAATTGAAAAGAGTCTTTTTTATAAAAGAAATGAACATTGAAGCAATGTTACGTTTTTTTGTTTTCATTTTCATATTTTTTCTTTTCATTTCCAAGTCAAAAAATGGCTCCTAGAGTGAAAGATGTTGCTTGGGCATATGCTGAAATGGTTGATAATCAAGTGCATTGCAAATTTTGTCATAGAAAAATTAAGGAGGGTCTTGGGGGAATTCATAGGCTGAAACAACACTTGGCTGGTATTAGAGGCCAAATTACTCCATGTGAAGCACCATCAATACAAATTGGGAATATTAAGAAGGAGTTGTTAAATAGCTTTGAGAAGTTTCAGGAAGACAAAGTTAGGCAAAAAGAAATCAAGGTTGAAATTGGGAGGAAGAGGAGTATACAACAAATGATGGCTACCAACCCCCATTTTGATTTTAGGGGCTCTTCATCTATCCTTTGTACTAATGCATCCAAAACCCCTTCCGCTATGTTCCTCCCTCTTTGGAGTCCATGCAAGAAAAAAAGCGTAAGGGTAAAATGAAAAAGAGATATGAATATTAAAACTTATTTTACTATCACACCCTCCTCTCCATCAAGATGTACATGGTCCTCAAGCTAGTAGCTATAGAAGTCATATGCAACCCACTTTAGATGACCATTGGAAGAAAGAATTGAGGGAGACTACTTGTGATTACATAGCTAGATGGCGGTATGATGTTGATATCCCCTTCAACGCTTCCCGTTCACCGTATTATGAGCCTATGTTTGATGCCATATTTGCTCGAAAGGGCTTCAAAGGCCCTACTAGGCATGAGTTAATAGGGTCTCATTTGCAAAAAGAAATTTCTTCCATTGATGAGTATTTGAAAGATTTCAAAATCTCATGAGCAAAAATAGAATGTACCATCATGTCAGACGGATGGACTGATCAAAGGAACTGTACCATCATAAACTTTCTTATCTTTTGCCCACAAGGAACCATGTTTCTAAAATCAGTTGATGCATCTGATAGGGTGAAAGATGGACAATTGTTGTTTCAACTGTTGGATGAGGTTGTTGAGGAGGTGGGGATGGCTAATGTTGTTCAAATCATCAAAGATAATGCCTCTAACTATGTTCTTGCTAGTAAATTGTTAGAGGAAAAACACAACCATCTTTTGAACCCCATGTGTCACGCATTGCATAGACCTCATGCTTCAGGATACTGGCAAATTAGATTGGGTCAAGAACACTGTAGAGCATGCCAAAAGCATAACAAAATGTATCTACAACCATTCATGGATTTTGAGCCTGATGAGTAAACACACAAGGGGCAGGGATATTATTAGGCCTACCATCACTAAATTTGCAACTCATTTTTTGACATTGCAATCTACGCTTTCCCAACATAGAAACTTGCAAAAGTTGTTTTCCTGTGATGAATGGAATGAAAGCCATTGGTCTCACAAACAGGATCGCAAAGATTTGAAAAAAAAAGTTAATGAAGAAATATTTTGGAAAAAGGAGATTGTGAAGGTTGTTGAGTCATTGGTTAAGGTGTTGCGGTTGGTGGATGGGGAAAGATTGGCTATGGGCTTCATTTATGAGGATATGGATCAAGCAAAGGAGCAAATAAAGACAGCATACAAGGATAGAGTGGCTAAGTATGGGCCCATTTGGGCAATCATTGATGAAAGAGGGAACAATCAACTCCATCACCCTATACATGCAGCTGGGTATTTTTTGAACCCAAGTTATCATTATAAAGCTCTGGAGGCAAGAGATTTGGGTGGGGAGGTTAGAGATGGATTGATTGGCTGCATTGATCGCATGGTCCCTATGGAGAGTGATCAGTTGGAGATACACCAACAGATCACTTGTTTCAGCAAAGCCACAAGTATATTTGGCAATAACCTAGCAAGGATTTGCAAGGGAAGCAATTGAGCCAAGTAAACAAATAATTTCAATTTTCAAATTCTTATTTTGTTAAATTGTTTATAATTTCAAAGTTGGATATAATTTGTAATTTTGTTGAGCCAACTCATTACACAACTATGTTTTTTGCAACACCATGGTGGGAGGCATTTGGTAGCCATTGTCCTCAATTGCATTAGTTTGCAATTCGTATTTTGAGTCAAACTTGTAGTGCTACTGGGTGTGAGTGCAATTGGTCTGTCTTTGAGAGGATTCACACGAAGAAGAGAAATGGTTTGGATCAAAAACGGTTAAATAATCTATTCTATGTCCAATACAACCTCCAGCTCAGACGCAACCAATTGCTGAACAAAAGACTTGATTCAGATCCCATTGTGTTGGAAGATATTGATCAAACATTAGATTGGGTAGTGGAGAGTCATCGAGTAGAGTTTGATTCTGATGAGGATGTTGATTTGGATTTACAGACGAAGGCATTAGTTGAAGAAAATGTTCAGTTGAATGCAAATCCACTTGTACCAGCCTCAAGCCCAACCCCAAGTCATCCAATTGTAGGCGCTTCCTCTACTCAGACACGACGAAAGCACTTATCTCGTCTATCTCAATGTGCATTTGTTGCGCAACCTGCTAGTGCTACCACTTCTACTGCTACAGTTGTAGTTGGAGATGATGAGGAGGAGGAGCCATGTGCTTCCCTCTCTGACTCTGATTAAGAGTCTGAGCCAGATGATGTTGGCTCCTCTAACAGTAGCCAATAGTACTGGTGACTAGTGATGTTTTGCAGTTTACTTTTGTTGTAGAGGCCATTTATAGCCTCTTTGGTTGTGTTTTTGTTTTGATCTCTATATCATCATTCATGTATGCATTGAACAGTGCATTGGGTGCCATTTTGATATAATGGATATATTCATGAGCCCACTTTGATCATATGTTGTCTTCTCTCTATATTCTAAAGATGTGTTTGGAAACATGAATGAAAATCTTTAAAATTCTGTTTCTTATAAAAAATAAATATTTAATGTATTTTTTACAATGACCGAGTCATTGAAATCAAATTGGCCGAGTCGATACCAAATCAGCGCTGACCCTCGACTGTTTCCGAACCAGAGTCGGAGTTTTAAAACATTGTTCATAAGTACATTTTGGTTAAGCCTCTAGTCGTTTTTGGATACCAAGATCAATAAGTCCATGACCTTCCACCCCCAAACTGACGGTCAAACAGAGGTTGTCAACAAGATGATCGTGCACATCTTGCGCATGTACAACTTGAAGCATCCACTGGGATGAAAGCCTCCCTATGTCCAACACAACGACAACAAATCTCCCCACAGCTCAACTGGCCACAACCACTTTATGTCCCATTGATGTTGCCATACCACTTGTGGCTACTTATGCAAATTCGGCTCATGTCCAGTCTAAAGCTGATAGAGTTACCAGCTTCATTGAACACATTCTGCAGGAAAAACAAAACCCCTTCAAGCTTCTCCAGGGAAAACTTGTTAGAGAGCTCTTCAAATTTATTTATCTTTCAAGTTCGTGAAAAATACATTTGCAAACAAAACAAAACAGCAAAATACAACTTATCTCTTCAGCCCAAAACTCCTTGAAAACCCTACCCACTTTGCCTCGCTTTCTATGCTCACTTGAAGCTGAAAATATGTATTGTACGGATACGACTGTACAGACTGTATTGTATGGACTTCGTACTGATTGTATGGATTTCAGTACCGTTATACAAACTATACGGATTTTTTTTCAAAAACTTCTCTCGAACTGCATGTGGCTCACAACATTCAATGTTGTTCGTACTGAACCTTTTGCTATCTTCTATGCTTTGATTTCCATGCCCAGCTTTGCCCAGAAATCACTCCTTCAGCTTGCTGCAACAAATTTCTCCTTCAAAACTTTTCTCCAGCTCTCAGCCTCCTTTCTCCAATCTGCTCATGAAGAATAAATTCAATCTCTCTTTTCTTTTGCCCCTTTTGTTTCCCTAAATGACTTTTGGGCAACCCTAAGATCTAAGGGCTCAGATTCATTTAGATCAAGGGATAAGAATAAATGTGCATTTAATTCTCATTTTCTATTTATTAACTCACCCATTAAATGAAATACCCAAGTTGTACTTTATGTCCAAAGTCATTTTTCACTTTATAATTTAACATTGACTTTACCACTTATAAAGTCACTTTCACTTTATAAAGTCACAATTAGGGCAAGAATTATTTTGGACACTTTTCCTTAGGTAGAGACTAACCCATGGGAAACCACTTGTCCAAGGTACATTAAAAATCAACACTCGCTCTTACCAAGGAAAGTGTTTCTCACCACACCCATTTTGTCCCAGAAATGGACATACTTGCCTCTTGGCAAGGACTTTGTGAGAACATCGGCCACTTGCTCATTTGTTGATATATACTCCAACTTCACTGCCCCCTTCTGAACACGGCCCTAATGAAATGATATCTGATGTCAATGTGTTTTGACCTGTCATGAAACACTGGATTCTCCGTGAGTTTAATGCAACTCTGATTATCACAGTGAATAACCGTCAATCTCAACTCCTGATCAAATAGGCCATACAACAACTTGCGAAGCCAAATGGCCTCACAACTAGCCTGACTAGCAGCCATATACTCAGCCTCAAAAGAGCTCAAAGCAACTGACTTTTTCTTTCGACTGAACCATGACACAACTGTCGAACCCAATCCGAAGCAACACCATGAAGTGCTTTTCCTGTCAAAAGCACATCCTGCCCAATCTGAATCTGTGTAACCTGCCAAGCTCACTCCATCTCCCTGCCTATAGTCCAGACCATAATCAATAGTCCCTTTCACGTAGCGAAGAATGTGCTTTGCAGCTACACAGTGCACCTTCCTGGGCTCAACCATGAACTGGCTAAGCGTGTTCACTGCAAAGCATATATCTGGCCTCGAGCTGCCTATACAATGTGGGATCCACCAAACTAGAATCTGAAGTATGAAGCTTCTTCCAGTTAGTGATCATAGGTGTAGACATGGGTCTACAGTCTACCACGTGAAATCTGCTCAACGCATCCACAGCATACTGCCCCTGCCTCAAAAAGATATGCCCCTCCTCCTTCCACACCTCAAGCCCCAAAAACTAATGTATCAACCCAATGTCCTTCATCTCAAACTCCATAGCAAGATCCTCCTTGCAACCACTAATCAGTGTCTCTGCCCCAGTAATGAACAAGTCATCAACATACAACACAAGAATGAGCGGATCATCCCCTACAACAATGTAGTATAGGTTCGGATCTGCATCACTCTTCATGAAACCCATGTGCTGCAAGTAAGTATCAATCCTCGAATACCAAGCTCTCGAAGCTTGCTTAAGTCCATAAAGTGCTCGCTTCAACCGGCATACATGGGTCTCTCTCCCAAGTACCTCAAAGCCCAGTGGTTGCTCAACATACATCTCCTCCTCCATAACTCCATTCACAAATGTGGTTTTCACATCCATCTGATGGATCTGCCAACTCATTCCTGCAGCAATAAAAATAAGGGACCGAATAGAAGTGTACCGAGCTACAGGAGTGAAGGTCTCATCATAGTCAACTCCCTCTATCTGTGAGAACCCTCTAGCTACAAACCTCGCCTTGAACTTCTCAATGGTGTCATCTGCAGCATGCTTGATCTTGTAGAGCCACCTGGAAGTCACAACTGACTTGCCCCCAAGCCTAGGTACCACTTCCCAAAAATTGTTCTTAATGATAGAGGCATAATCCTCCACCATAGCCTCGCTCCATACCTCCTAGCTGGCAGCCTACTCATAGTTAGTAGGCTCAGAGTCAACAATGTTGGTAGCCTTAGCTAAGGATAACTGCAAAACTGCTCACGTGGCACACTCTCCCTGTTCACCCACTTCGAAGGACCAACAGACTCTGCTTCCTTCAAGGTGTCTTGAAGCCACTTGGGCCTTCTCTTCCCTGAAGCTTCCCCATAGGGAACCTCATCCTCTGCCCCCCGTCTGGTGAACCTGAAGGTCTACAAACTAACCCTGGTGTGCCTATACCAGGCTCCAGCACCTGTCCTCGAAGAACCTGTACTGGCACCTGTGCTCTCTAAAGAAGTGCTTGGTGGACTCGCCACTGGTGCCCCAGATGTCACTGACACTGAAGTACCTCATGTACCAGTCGATCCAGAACCTTGAAGTCCTTCTCCCTGTACCTAACCTCCTTGTTGAGGAGAAGTCTATGACTCTCTCATCATACTCTCGTGATCTTTGATAGGCCCTCTCCTCCTCGAACTTCACATCCCTCTTAATCACCACTCTCCATTTAGAAGGAATGAAGATCCAATAGGCTTTCGAAGTCCCACTGCAACCCATAAATATACCCTTCTCTGCCATGGGTTCCAACTTCATCCTCTGCTCCTTGGGGATATAAGAATATGTGAGACATCCAAAGATACAAAGATGTCCCACATGAGGCTTCTCTCCAGTGAAAGCCTTCTCCGAAGTCATATTCCCCAATACTTTGTGAGGACTCTTGTTCTGAAGATAACCAGCAGTATTGCATGCCTTAGCCCACAAAAATAAAGGCAACCCCTAATCATGAATCATCGCTCTAGCAGCCCTAACAATAGCTTTGTTCTTCCTTTCAGACACCCCATTATGTTGGGGGTTGTAAGGAACCGTGAACTCTCTCCTAATGCCCTCATGTGCACAGAAATCAAAAAACCCTCCATCGGTGTACTCACCACCATTCTCTGACATCAAGACCCGAATCTTCCTACCTGTCTGCTTTTCCACAAGAGCTTTTAACTCTTTAAAGTGACTGAAGACCTCACCCTTGGTCTTCAGGAAATATATCCAAGTTCTCCTAGAGTAGTCATCAATGAATATAACATAATACTCATAACCACCCAAAGGCACGTAAGACATATGACCACTAACATCAATATGAATCAAGTCTAGTATACCTATAGATCTATTGTCGCTCTCTCGGAATGGTAACTTGGTGTACTTGCCCAAAGCACACCCTCTGCAGACGTCATAATGCTCGACACTGAAATCGGGAACTTCAGTAGTGATCTCCCTCAGTACTCTCAAAGCTCCATGATGCATATGCACCATCCTATAGTGCCATAACTCGTACAAGTCTCTACTACTGGTTGTACTAGTGTGAGTGCTGCCAGATGTGCTACCCACCAATGCTCCTACCAACTGAAAACTGAACCAATATAGTTTCCCAAAGCAGACTCCAATCACTTCGAACGAAGTGATGGGAGCTCCCATGGGATGCATCAATACCTACCCTCCTGAGAATGTGATGTCAAACCCCTTCTCCTCCATAGCAAAAACTAAAATCAAGTTCTTCTTCATCTCCAGAACATACAAAACATCCATCACCTTCAAAGGAGGCAAAGATTCCCTCTCAAAGGTCACAGTCCTCACACCAACATCTCTTACAGTGCAATCATCTCCTAGTACAATCTCAATATCAAGTGCCCTCTATGCAAGCTTTGAAAAGAACTCTCGTGCACCTGTCATATGGCAGGAAGCCCCACTGTCTATGTACCACACATCGGATGGTGTACTCCTACTAGATGTAGAAGTAATAAATGCAAAGTCCTGGTCAAATTGTGAAGCACACTGCTCCACCTCTATTGAAGCTGCAGTACCCTTCTTCCCCTTGTTCTTCCTCTCAGGACACGTAGCAAAACATTTGACTCTGGATATACCTGTATCTTTCTTCTTCTTCTTCACCTTTCCCTTAGCTCCATCTGATGAGGCCCCTTTCTTGGCCTTCCCTTTGTTCTTCCATGTGGTTGTCAAGGCTACATCCTCCTCATCTGCTCTTTTCACACCACCATTGCCAGTCTTCCATATCTCATGTTGCACACAATCATCCCAGAATTTGTCCCAATTCAGAAGATTCTCCTTAGAGGTAGCAACATCTCCTAAGACCTCCCAAGACTTAGGAAGTCCCGCTACAGCTATCCTGACTAACTCTGTGGGTGCAACTGCCTCACCAATAGCAGTCAAATCATCACGTACCTGTTTGACCCTACCAAGATAATGAACTACACTTTCAGGCTTTATCATCCTAATGTTCTTCAATTATTCTTTGACTAACATCTTCCTGCTCTCATTGGTGCTTTGATAGAGAGTGGTTAGAGTTGTCCACATCTAATATGCATATGTGTTTACTCTCACCTGAAGAAACATGATCCTCCAGACTATCCATCAAAATCCTTTTTACCTTTGCATTATTTTTTGTGAATTCGGCAAGTTCATCTGCAGTAGTAGGAGGTACAACCACTTGCCGCACTGTGTCCCAAACTGTTGCCTCCTCAAACACTGTCTGAATTACGTCCTTCCAAATGGCATAGTTGGATATCCCATCCAATTTGTCCTTTATCCTAAAGAACATGGCCATGACTACTATTCAAAATTTACAAAACCAAGAAAATAGAGAAATGAACTTTCCAGCACACCTTGATGTCCCAAAAGTTCAGTCTGTGTGAAATTTCA
The DNA here is from genome assembly GCA_000404065.3 of Pinus taeda. Lineage (NCBI taxonomy): Eukaryota > Viridiplantae > Streptophyta > Pinopsida > Pinales > Pinaceae > Pinus > Pinus taeda. Next base: position 40,993 of record APFE030052025.1, on the reverse strand, counting down.
ACTTGTTGTCCCAAACTATTAGTTTGTTATCCAAACAAGTGATGACACTATCGGCGAGATATCGTTGATAATCGAAAATATAGCGATATTTTCGGCTCGCGATATTTCCGAGATATCGTCGATATCTCAACAAAATATCGCGCGATGATAGAAAATATCGTCGGGCAGGCTAGGCCATAGCTAGAAAAATGAAAATTTGTCTTTTTTTTCTTAATTTATGTTTCTGAGTGTTGGAGAAGGAAGGGAAAGAGTTTTGTGGTGGTTGTCAAGGAGGGATTGAGGATCAAATAGCGATTATCACCACCAAGATTTTTATGTGGATCAAAGATTGAAGAACAATGAGACAAACTTCATTTCTTCCATTAACAGGTATGTTCTTAAAAACCCTTATATTAAAGATTTTTTCATAGATTTAGGGTTATGTTTGCTTGCCTCTTTGCCTACCAACATTTTGTTTCTTTGTAATTTTTTCATTTGCTATGATTTTCACGCACATGAGCCAATGCAAGGGTTTTCTCCATATTTGGACCGCAAGCTTCATTTTTTTTTCAACTTTCTTATGCACCCTTTTATTGCCATTTTTCATTCACATTGCAAAATGCAAATAATGTAGTATTTTTTTTTTAATGAGGTGGTTATTACTTATTATTTTTCTGTTAGGGGTTTTAATGCCAATTTTTTGTTTGTTTTGTGCCCTAGGTTTGAATTAGTTCACTACAAATGTCAAATATGCCAAAAGCCTTAGACCCATTTTGGGAGTATGGGGAGCCTGTTGGTGGGGCAAATTGGGCATATATATCATGCAAATTGTGTGGGACCAGATGTCAGGAGGGGTTATGCGATTGAAATACCATCTGGCTAGACTCCCTGCACATGATGCAGATGTAATGCCTTGTATGGTTTCTAGTGCGGAGGTTATACAAAAAGCTCTTGACGCAATTGTTGAACAAGACAAAAAGATAGTTGCGAGGGAGAGGGCACTGGTCTCAGATAGATAGCTGCTAGTTTTATTTGTTTTGCTACATATAAGTTTACAACTCATGATGATGAGATACTTTTATATATGTGATGTTATTTTGTTTGAGTCCTTGATTGGACAATTATCAGGGATCAGCAAGATATGTGATGTTATTTTGTTTGAGTCCTTGATTGGACAATTATCAGATATAAGTGCTTTCTTCATATTTATGTGCCAATGTGTTTAGTTCATGTTGGTATTGCTTTATATGTTTAAAAATCTGGAAAAAAATGAATATATGATGTATCTTTTATGCTTGCCGATATTTGGCGATATTTTCACCGATATTGCCAATAAGATGTTTTTTGGACCATCGCCGATATTTTTCGGATACCAATATTATCAACACTAGTCCAAACTGAGTTTGTTGTCCAAAAATTCAGTTTGTTGTCGAAACCACTGTTTGTTGTTCAAACTGCAATTTTCAACCTGTAGCTCTGATTCCATGTTGAAATTTGATTGCTAAAAAAAAGTTTCCTGCAATCCCAACCTGGTTTTAATTTCACCTTATCACTCCCATTCAGTTAAATGCCCTTTCCCATAAACATACATTCAAAATATAGAATTCTGGAAATGAAATTTTCAGATTAAAACACATGGAAATGTCAACACGTGTTGAAAGTAAATATGGACATAACCAAACCAGCAACACACGTAAAAATACACACAGATTTTTGGTCTACTTAGACCCAAACAAAACCCTTCAATCTTCTCCAGGGAAAACTTGTTAGAGAGCTCTTCAAATTTATTTATCTATCAAGTTCAGGAAAAATACATTTGCAGACAAAACAAAACAGCAAAATACAACTTATCTCAACCCAAAACTCCTTGAAAACCATGCCCACTTTGCCCTGATTTTTGTGCCCACTTGAAGCTGAAAATATGTACCATACGGATATGGCTGTATGGACTGTACTGTACGGACTTCGTACGAACTGTACAAACTTCAGTACCGTTGTACAAACTATACAGATTTTTTTCAAAAACTTCTCTCAAACAGCGTGCATCTCATACTGTACCTTCTGTTGTCTTCTATGCTTTGATTTCCATGCCCAGCTTTGCTCAAAAATCACTCCTTTAGCTTGCTACAACAAATTTCTCCTTCAAAACTTTTCTCCAACTCTCAACCTCCTTTCTCCAATCTGCTCATCAAGAATGAATTTAGTCTCTTTTTTCTTTTCCCCCTTTCGTTTCCCTAAATGACTTTTGGGCAACCCTAAGATCTAATGGCTCAGATTCATTTAGATCAAGGGATGAGAATAAATGTGCATTTAATTCTCACTTTCCATTTTTTAACTCACCCATTAAATAAAGTACGCACATTGTACTTTATGTCTAAAGTCAATTTTCACTTTATAATTTAACATTGCCTTTACCACTTATAAAGTCACTTTCACTTTATAAAGTCTCACTTAGGAAAAGAATTACTTTGGACACTTTTCCCTAAGTAGATACTAACCCATGGGAAACCACTTGTCCAAAGTACATTAAAAATCAACATTTATAGTGGTTCGCATATTATACATTGTGGCTCGCATCTTATACACTGGTTAATTTTATTATCTATGGATCGCATTTTTGTGGTACAGCTCATATGGCATTTTTGTGGATCACATTTATGTTGTATGCCTCGTATGGCATATCTATGGTTCGCATTTTTGTTGTGGCTCACACTTTGTGGCCTAAACTCTAGTCTCTGTGGCTCACATTAGTGTGTGATCTATCCATACTAGTGTTGCGAACATCTCGATAACTCCCTGATTTTATCTTGAAATCACAATTTTTTGGCCTAGCCGGTGTTTGCTGATTTTAAAAACATTTTTATGGTATCTTAATTTTGTCGATGTCTGCAGATTTTTTATCAATATTTTCCCGGCTTTCCCGATTATTAGGTTTTCCAGACCCTTGCCGATTTTATCTCGATGCCGATGTTTGCAACATTGATCCACACGGGCTTTTCTTAATGATTCCTATGTTGCTTGGGCAGTGTTCGATAACAATGTTTGACATCTAGGCATGAGACAGTGATCTATAGTACAATAACAACAGTAATCTAGATAACAGTGACTTGGAGTGATCTATATAATAGTGACCTTGACGTGAGATAGTGATCTATATGACGTAACAGTAACCTTCTACAGCAGTAAACTATTATGGAAGTGACCTAATGAGTAACTTAAAGTCAATATGGCAGTGGAAGTATATGAACATTGATGTATGATAGCAAGATACATGGCAGTGACTCCTACAACCTTCTACAGCAGTAAACTATTATGGAAGTGACCTAATGAGTAACTTAAAGTCAATATGGCAGTGGAAGTATATGAACATTGATGTATGATAGCAAGATACATGGCAGTGACTCCTACAGTGATGTGTGCAGTGATGGTAAGGCTGCAATAATGATATATGCTAGAGTGACATTGAGTATTTTTAATGAGAGTGATAATAGTAGTTGTTCTAATGGCAATGATGACTTAGTTGTGTAGCAGTGCTTCCTTGATAAAAATGTGTGGCCCATGCTTATGACAGTGACAGTGTGATTGTGCCTCTATGACAGTGAAGTGATGCCTATGATCATGATATATATGACAGTGATGCTTGTTGCTATCTTTATGAGGATCTGGCATGATCCAAGATTGGCCCTAGGTGGCCTAATGTGATTAATGATGATAGTCTCATGTCTCATGATATTTGTATATTGTATCTCAGCTGAACATTTGATGAATATCTAAAAGGAAGAATTTGGTCAGGTTTTCCCCTTGTGGGGTTTTCTCTGGTCTCTAACCTAAATTTTGGTGTCCCTATTGTGTATTTTTTTTCTTCTGTTGTTCCTTATTGTTTCGCTGAATTATTGATGTTATTGTTCTCTCTACATAATTGCTAATGATGATATGATGTTATGGAGTGAATGTAATGTGTAAATGATGTTTTAAAATGCAATTATCTACAGCAGAGAACAATCTAGCCCTAAAAATTAACAGGTTACCTAAGGTAATTTGTCACAAAGGAATTAGTGTTCACAGTAACTGTGGCTCTATTCTCTTTTCTTTTACTTTTAATATATATACACATGGAGATGATAGTCTCATGTCTCATGGTATATGTATATTGTATCTCAGCTGAACATTTGATGAATATCTAAAAAGAAGAATTTGGTCAGGTTTTCCCCCTTGTGGGGTTTTCCCTGGTCTCTAACCTAAATTTTGGTGTTTCTATTGTGTGATTTTTTTCTTCTGTTGTTCCTTATTGTTGTGCTATATTATTGATGTTATTGTTCTCTCTACATAATTGCTAATGATGATATGATGTTATGGAGTGAATGTAAT